>PVJC01002478.1:46270-79140 GCA_004026665.1 Murina feae | reverse complement strand
TGATTTTTAGATTCACTTGTTGATAGATATGTATTTGTTGTTCATAATTTTTATCTTTACTTTTTCTTCATCCTCTTCTCAAAGGATACCTTTCAGTATTTCATATAATACTGGTTTGGTGGTGATGAACTCCTTTAGCTTTTTCTTGTCTGTGAAGCTCTTTATCTGACCTTCAATTCTGAATGATAGCTTTTCTGGGTAGAGTAATCTTGGTTGTAGGTTTTTACTATTCATCACTTTGAATATTTCTTGCCACTCCTTTCTGGCCTACAAAGTTTCTGTTGAGAAATCAGCTGACAGTTGTATGGGTGCTCCCTTGTAGGTAACTAACTGCTTTTCTCTTGCTCCTTTTAAGATTCTCTCTTCGTCTTTTGCCCTTGACATTTTAATTATGATGTGTCTTGGTGTGGTCTTCCTTGGATTCCTTTTGTTTGGGTTCTTTGCACTTCCTGGACTTGTAAGTCTATTTCTTTTACCAGGTAGGGGAAGTTTTCTGTCATTATTTCTTCAAATAGGTTTTCAATATCTTGCTCTCTCTCTTCTTCTGGCACCCCTATAATTCTGATGTTGGTATGCTTGAAGTTGTTCCAGAGGCTCCTTACACTATCTTCATATTTTTGAATTCTTTTTTTCTTTTTGACCTTCTGGTTGGGTGTTTTTTGCTTCTTCATATTTCAAATCTTTGACTTGATTCTAGCGATTCTCTAGTCTGCTGTTGGATCTCTGTATATTATTCTTTATTTCAGTCAGTGTATGCTTATGTTTTAGCCAATCCTTTTTCATATCCACGAGGGTCTCACTAAATTTATCAGCAGTTTCTAGAAAATTCTTGAAAAACCTTATAACTGTGGTTTTGAACTCTATACCCAGTAGTTCGCTTTCCTCTGTTTTTGTCATTTGTGATCTGTTTCTTTGTCTCTGCATTTTGGCTGCTTCCCTGCGTTGATAGAGTGGCTTTCTGTGCCAGGTGTCCTGTAGGGCCCAGTGGCTCAACCTCCCCAATTACCTGAGGTGGACACTCGTGGTGCACTCCTTTGTGGGCTTTGTGCACAGTCTTCTTGTAGCTAAGAGTTGATTGTTGTTTGTATCACTGGGAGGAATTGACCTCCAGGTCAATTGACTGAGAGAATCAGCTGTGTCTTCGGTGGGAGAACTTCTGTTCTGGAGATACCCTTATGGGACAAGACTTGCTTCAGTGGGACTTTGGTGCTCACTGAGTCTGCCCCCTGAGTGTGTCTCTTATGGATCTGAGGAGTTGTAATATGGATGGTCCCACTCTGACCCCTGGGTACAGTGGCTCTTGGATCTCTAAGGAGGTGCTAATTTAGGCTCTGCCTGAATTATGTGCAAAAGCCTTTGCACCCAGCTTGGGTAGGGTGGGGTCTCAGGGAATCAACAGGGCAGAGCAAACAGCTATGGCTAATCCTCAGCCCTGCCCTAAGAGGCCCCAGGTCTCAGTGTCCCGTGATAATCGCTGCAAGCATCGCTGAGAGAAAGCCACCCTCGAGTTCCTCCTGCTGCCAGACAGTCCAGCTTCTTGCCATGTGAGTCTGGATCCCCAGAAACTCACCTGGAACTGGAGTTCAGAGCCACCAGGAGCTTGTGACTTCCTCCGGATTGAAAAAGACAATTGTGTCCTTAGTTGCCAGCCCTTTCCGCA
Organism: Murina feae; assembly: GCA_004026665.1. Classification (NCBI taxonomy): domain Eukaryota; kingdom Metazoa; phylum Chordata; class Mammalia; order Chiroptera; family Vespertilionidae; genus Murina; species Murina feae. Next base: position 77,480 of record PVJC01002478.1, on the reverse strand, counting down.
CGCACCTACGTATCTCTCTACACTTTACTTCTGCACCTCCTCTGAGTCTCAGTGTGCTGTTCTCTTCCCTTCCAGTTGTAGAATTTCCACTCAGCCAGCCTTCCTGTGGTTCTTGGTGGTGTCTGCCCTTTCTCTTCATTGTAGTTTTGAAGTGGTTGTGCAAGGCAGCAATTTCAGGTGTTTACCTATGCCACCATCTTGGTTTCTCTCAAGATTCACTCTTTACAGAATTCTTTTTCTGTGCTATACAATTTTATGATCATATGTAATAGCAGCATTGGGTGGCTAGAGAACCTTTAGACATACTAGTTATATAATTTAATGATCCACAGCTTTATGCTTTTTACATATAGAAAAGTAGAAGGTCAGAAATAGGATAGCTAGTGTGAATATGCAGTGAGTAGAAGCATTTCATACTGTGGAAGTTTGACCATCTGTAGAAAATAACTTGTAGTGTGTAATTTGGAATGAAGCATAGAGGATATCTGCTTTCTTTATCACTCCATGAAGGACCCACTGGCAGCAAATAATCCAGCAGAGAGTACTTTGTTTCTTGCTTGCCTTGCTGGTAAGAATTTTAAGATTATATACTTGGGATATACAGTAAGTATACACAAAAATCTGATCTCCAGTAACTGCCACGAGAGGAGAAGCTTCTCTATTTCAGGGCTTCTTAAACTTTGTGTCATGACAGCTTTGGCAGTCTGTGAAGCTTGGTACTTGTCCTCAGAATAACGTTTTTAAATGTACAGTATAAAATAGAAAGAATGCAAAGAAACCCCATAGCATTGAATACAAGTTATTAAAATATTTTTAAAATTGTGGTGCAGTAATATGTGTGCACCTTATTTATACATTAAAAACAGAATCTAATGGCTGGCTTCATAATCATCATAAATCCAAAGTAATGACATGCACAGTGTTTTAATATATCGACAAAAACTGCAATGAAAACTCAAAGTATCAGTAAATTCTACTGTGAAATAGTTACAGGTATTGCTGATATAACTGTGGTCTGGTATGCACATGTATAATTTGAATGAAAGACTGAATTTCAGTTAGATGGTAGTGAAAATAAATGATGTAATTTTTTTTTCAATTTCAAGTTCATGGATCCTTTGAATTCTATCCCTGTGAGTTCAAAATGAAGAACTCCTCCTCTGTTGTGTTTCCAAGTCATCTTTTATCACTTGCTTCACTGAGATGGTTTTCAAATAGGAGCAAACCGGCAACTTCATTAGAAAAATGAGTGGAGTCAGCATAAGATTGCAGTAAGAACACAGGCTGGGGGAATTCTAGATGAAATTATAAAGTAATAATTTAGCTTCTGTCCCATGCATAATTTTTTTCCAAGTCAAGTGTTCAGTGCTTCTGAATGCGATGAACAATTCAATTAGATGTAATTGTTAGTGACAATGCTTTAACCTTTACATGGATATATTAAAAGCATATCTTTATACACCGTCTACAGGGAGATGGCACTATTTAACCCAAAGGAATTCAGTACCAATGATGGATTCTGGATTCTTTGACACTTGGGTGGTGGGTAAGGGGTGTTTTTGATCATTACTGATACCTTTCAACCACCTTTGATTGTGTCTCTTGCAAGTCATAAGCCAATTATACATTTTATTTTAGCAAACAGGGGAAGTAGTTCTTTTTCACTTTGCTCTTGGTTCTACTTATCCTGGCAGGAACATTTCCCCAGGGGCAGGAAAATACTCCTTCAAGTTGAACATCTCATTTGCAGAGCTGTCATGTGGGGTGATAGTCATTTGTAGTTTGTAGAGGAATGATTTCATTCATATGAGTGAACAGATGGGTTAATAAAGCTGTCTGAAATTGTAACCTGGACCACTGGCTGTTTCAGGGGCATCCATCATGGTGTCATGATGCTGAATGCTGAACTACCAATAGACTATTAGATTATAAGCACCTTGAAAACCAGGGTTAAACCTCCTCTAAACCAGCTCCTTATCAACACAGAGTAGAGAAAGTTTTACTTCAAGGCTTTAAGAGGTAGAGGTGGTGCAGTGTACATTGCAGTCATGTAGCATAGGGTAAACTTTTATGCTATGACAAATCTATAATAATAAAAGTGTAATATGCTGATTAGACTGGACAACCAAATGACCTTCTGGATGTCATTCCAGACATCCTTTTGGATGAAGCTGCTGTGGCAGGGGCTGAGGCAGAGGTGGTTTGGGGCAATCAGGCAGGCAGGCAGAGTGGTTAGGGGTGATCAGGCAGGCAGTCAGGCAAGCTGTTGGGAGCCAATAGTCCCAGATTGTGAGAAGGATGTCTGACTGCCAGTTTAGGCCTGATCCCACAGTTGGACATCCCCCGAGGGAGCTCAGATTGGGAGAGGGTACAGGCCAGGCTGAGCCCTAGTTAATTCCTCTTACTTTGCCCAGAAATGAGAGCCATGTAAGAATTAACTCAGGCAAATTGAGCTCTCAAGATGTCTTTGTGCAGGAATGTCTGAACATTAGCAGTAAATTTGTTTTGGCTTTAAGATGGACTCCTCTGCCCGGCCAGCATGGCTCAGTGGTCGAGCTTTGACCTATAAACCAGGAAGTCACGGTTCGATTCTTGGTCAGGGCACATGCTGAGGTTTCAGGCTCCATCCCCAGTTAGGGTTCATATGATCAATGATTTACTGTTTCCATCTCTCTCTCCCTCTTCCTTCCTCCCTGAAATCAATAGTATATCTATAAAGATGGACTTCCCCCATTCCCTCACCATCAATATCCAATTTCTCAGTAAACTCTGTCGACTCCAACTCAGGATATATCCAGAATTTTTTCATCATGTTGGTCCCAATCAGCATGTTCTTCCCTGGGGATAACTGCAGTCACCCCCTGGCTACTTGTGGGCAGGAATTGCTGATGCTCATCTCTGTGCACACTCTTCCCGTCTTTGGCACACCATGTGTCTACAGTTCCCAGGCCGTGCAACTCTGTGGAGCTGTGTGACTGGTTCTCACTAGAGTGAGAAGGGATGATGCTTGTCTCCTCAGGTGCAGAAGTGTGCACCTCTTCTCACCCTTTCTTTTTCCATGTTATTCAGTTGAATGGAGAGAGGAACCCGGAGGATCAGGCAAAGAGCGAGTTCACAAGATGGAAAAGGCCTGGTGCTCTGAATTACTATATGGATGGATCAGCATCACCACCTTGATTTGTACTGGACTTCATGTGAGTAGGAAATATTGTCATTGTACAATTAGCCCCATGGCTCGATGGCTCACCTTCTCAGCAACATCTTTCCTGGCTATGCCATTTAATACTTAACTCTTATCCTTCTTCTGTGTTTCATTTTTCTCCTTAGCATTAATTATCATGTAATATACCTGTTGATTAATTTTTTTCAATAAAACACTCTCTCTTATTCTAAACAACTGGTATTAAAAAAAAAAAATCAAATAGACAATGGGAATTTTATAACTGAATCCTTATTTTTTATTAGCTCTAAGAAGCTCAGTAGTATTTGTGTAAGATCTAATTAAAGAATTGTATACTAACTCCTTCTGATTTTGTCTTACTATTTGGATCCATTACCTTTCACTCTAATTTGTTTAAAAATTAAATTAAAAATTACTATTTTATATTTATTTTTGTTCCATTTTTTTTGACGTGAGGCAAATTATAAAGAAGACTTTATCTTTATATCTCCTAATGCCAGCAAACTTTGGGCACATAAATGTCATTAAAAAGAAGTTTAAAAAGTCCATTTTTAAAAATTCTACTTTCTATTTATTTTGGGAGATTTACTTTTTTTTTTACTGTAAAAAACACCTTTTCAAATGAGTACATGTGCATTTATGTTGGCATTTGTCAATTTAGTTTGAACATATTTGGAACATATGTCAGGACAGGGGATGGGAAAAATTAAAGCAAATCCACTCTAAAAGGAAGTCATAGTCCTGGCCTGTGTGGTGCTTCTAGCTTCTCTTTTGCTGGACCCTTCTAGTGACTTTCAACTTGGTCTAACAAGACCTCACAATTTGAGAGCTTCAGTTCCCATCTCTGCTGCAGCAGCATCTGAATAACAAAAGAACTCATTCTTCCTTTTCACTCCTTAAAACAAGGAGGGGTGGATTAACTCAATGCCTCTCGAGGCTAGATTCAGTTTAAAAGACCTGAAGAACGCTTTAAATAACAGTATCAATTCCATGGGCCTGAGTCCTAGAAATTCTTATTCATTATGTATGAACAAAGTGTTTTACTTTTTAAAATTATGTTTTATGGCAGTAAGTATTTGGGCGTGAGACCCAAATACTAATATTTTTTTTACAAAGCTCTCTCCATGATTCTCTTGTGCAGCAGGAGTCGAGACCACTGTCTCGCTAAGGTCTCTCCCGGTATTGACATTTGTGACTTGGGAAGATAATTTAGGTCTTTCTGACTCTACAGAAAATAAAACCAGAAACCCCTGTAATTCTGTTAACCTCTTAGAGGTTATGTTACATGCTGCCGCTAGATGGCGGAGGCAATTCTTGGGTTGAAGGAGGTTCTGTTATTTGGGATTTTTGCTTTCCCTGAGCAATATCCTTGAGACATCCAGTTTAGGAAGCTTTGTGGGGACATGACACTTAAGTTCCTTTCTCTGAGCTAGAGGCGCAGAAGGTGCAGCTGTTTTGCTTGACAAGTTGATAGAGAGAGACTCATTAAATAAACGTGCTATTGTCTGCAGGGAGAGAGAAAGTGAACCCTTGCATAAATATTAGCTCGCCTTTTTCTTATTATTTCCAGCAGGTGTGTGTTCCTTTCCTCTTCTTTGCATTTTCCTCTCTCTTTTCCTCTGTCGGTGGCCTCTCTTTTTCTTTCTTTCATCCCCTTTCTTAGTTTCTGCTTCCAATCACAATGTATTATCTGGTCGTAATAACTAATGCTGGAATACATTTTACTTGCTAACTTTGTGGTTGATAAAATTTTTAGAAATCTAAAAATTACTCAGACACAGCATTCTTAGGAGGGTGGACATATTCAGGTTACAATAATCAATTCTTATTCTGGGGGCTTCTGCAACAGCTGTGGCAGCACCAGCCAAACCCAGCAAGGAAAAAAGAATTTTATGCTGTTTCAGGGAAAAACAGCCCAAATCCTCTCCTTTTTACAGTACCATTCGGGTGATGGCCAAAGCTCTGGGTGTACATATAAGTAGAGTTTTGCACAATAATCTGGGATGCTTCTCTGCTGCTTTATTGGAAGACCTCAAAATGCACTTGCTGCTTTATTCTGTGTAGCTGTCTTTCCCCCACAGGCTGTCAAAATGGAGGATGTGTTGTGATTTTTTTTGTTTTTTTTTAAGAGATTGCATTTCTTCCTTGGCTTTGTTCTGTCCCAGCTGCTTGTCATTCAGGGAGATGCTGTGCTCTTGATGCAAGGTTATACTACTGTGCTTTCTTTTTCCCTGAGTGACACATACTGATGGGTCACTGCCTGGAACAGTGGAGCAAAGCCTGGTGTGTGTCGATCCATGAAGATCCCTTGTTGTTTACTCTATTCTGGTTTCCATCTGGCAACATTAGAACCAATATTTATTTAAAAAACAAAACAATCAACAGAAAACAATGCAAAAAAAACCACAACAGAAGAAACAAAAACAAAAAAACAAACCAGCGACCAAGAAAAAGTCTTTCTTTAAATCAATAGCTGTTATTGATCCCTTAGCAGTGGTTCTCAATCTTCTGGCCCTTTAAATACAGTTTCTCACATTGTGACCCAACCATAAAATTATTTTCGTTGCTGCTTCATAACTGTAATGTTGCTACTGTTATGAATTGTAATGTAAATATCTGATATGCAGGATGGTCTTAGGCGACCCCTGTGAAAGGGTCATCCGACTGCCAAGTGGGTTGCGACCCACAGGTTGAGGACCGCTGCCTTACCTGCATGCCAGGTATGCTTTAAACACTTGACCTATGTCATATAATTTTATCCTCACATCAACATCATGATGTAGGTTCTATTATTATCCTCATTTTACAGATGAGAAAGTTGAGTAAATTTCTTAATGCCACATAGGTGATAAATAGCTGAGCAAAGCTCTGGGCCCACGCAGTCTGACACCAGAGATTATGTTCTCTCAACCCCACATTCAGGTTCTAAAGGATAGACTCCCCAACTGGATACTCTTTAGGAAAGGGTGTCTTCCTTGTTAATGTAGCTATATTTCCTTTGATACATGATTGGACAGATGCTCCAAATTCACTTTTTTTATGGAGGACTAAGTGCATTCTGGTATACCCACTTCCCATTGACAAGGCAATCAAGAGGCGGGCAACCTCCTTCTTAATTGTGATTGGCATTGTGCAGTGTGTCTATATAAACCTAATTAAGTTTAGGAAATGAGCAGTTGGGAGGATGATCTTTGTTTCTTGCTGACTCACTTCTGAATGACCTGAGTGGAGGCAGAAGATGGGGACCAATATACATAAAACTTTAACAGATGGATTTGGGAACTCTTTCTCACTACCTTCTTTAGGCCAATAGAAGTCTAGAGGAAAGACACATCCACTCAGCCTAGAGGTGTGTGATAGTGTAATTTATGACATTTTGGGCATGAAGAGAGCAGATGGTAGTATTCTGAATGAGTTATTTCCATGGGTATATAATAGTTTTGTGAATAGAAGGAAGAAACTCTTGGAATCATTAGGGCTTTGAAATCTTTCAATTGACATATGAAGAAAGTGTAGTCACTAAAAAGGGAAAAGGAGCACAAACCTTGCTAGTGAAGAATGATGACCTCAATAGAAGAATCCGAGTCAGCGTCACTGTGCAGGTGTCCATGAGAGTTGACGAAGACAGACTCAGTATTCCAAGGCTTTCATGACTCCATAAGCAAATCTTGAGGCTTAGAAATAAGCTTACATCACAGTGTGGGTCAAATTTAATGAGATAAGGATAATGTGGTGCACGTGTAGAACAACATAAGAAGGGTTTTAGAAGCTATTATCCTCAACCACACTGGTTGAGGGGCAACACAAATTCTTTAATGAGGAAGCACTATAGGAAACTCAAGGCCGATTAATGCATATTTATACATTGTAGTTTGATAATTCTCGACAAATTTATTTACATCAGTATAATTCTCTAGTTAAAGAATTTCTCTAGGTTTCATTTTCTGTGAAAACATGAGAAATTGGACCATGAGTTATGCTGTTTCAGATTCACAATCATTTGCCTCCTAACATTGCCTGATGATCTTATGAGGCAGCCCAAATTGAATGTTATCAAAACTGAACTTACCATCTTTCCCCTAAATCTTTTATTTCCTTGTAAATCATATTTGAGAGAATGACAAAACCAGCTGCCTAGTTGCAACCAAACCGGAAGTATGGATCGTACCATTTTACATTATTCTCTTTCCACCTCCCATCCAATCAATCTATAAGACCCTTAGTTCCTGTCCTCTAATACTTCTTGAATCTATCTTTCTTCTTTCACAGTGTTTGTAAGGTCAAGATCTTGTCACTTCCCATCTCTGTAATTGTCTTTTTGACCACACTTCTGTGTGTCTTCTTTGGTTTAGTGATTTTCCTAAAATGCATATCCGATCATGTTACTTTTCTTTTGCTTAAACTCCTCCAAGAGTTCCATAGAGCTTTCAGGATAAAGTCAACTCTGCCTCAGTACATGAAACCCGGGGGGATTTGAACCGCAGCTCTGTCTCTACCTTTATACCTCCCTCACCCATGGTGTGCAGTTCCTTAGATGGATTACTGTCTTCAAACATGCTGTTTTTCCTAATGACTTCTACTTGTCCCTCGAAACTCACAGCTCATGACACCTTCTCCAGAAAGCCTTCCGGCGAAATGCCTTAACTTATAGTTAAGATTTCCATTTTTCTTTATTTCTCATTTTGCGGTTCCTTTCTTTATGATTTTCTTTTCGACGTTAGGCTTTTCTTCTTCTATCAGTTATTTATTAAAATGTTAATTTTCTTTCTTTTGTTCTTTTAATCTCTCTCTTCTTTATGCATGCCCATTGACACCACGTTTTGGCTTACTCTTTTCTGTGTTTCTACTTTATTTCTCTACTTATAATCTCTTATAAAAGAGGAAATGTTTCATTAAGGGATTTTCAGTCTCGCTTTGTTAATGACACTAACCTAAGGAAAAACCAGGAACGCATGCATTGACATTTTCTACCGAATTTCTTTAACTTAGCCATCTTACTGTAATAATACTATTCTCAGCAGTTAAAGGTTCAGCGATATCAAAGATAAATATACTTTATTGGCACATAATCTTCAAAGAGAGTCTTAAGGTCTCTGAACCAGAGAGCTAGCATAGAAATGGGTCAGAAGTCCAGGGTGTGCTCCTGTGTATGACTTATGGTAAGGTAAAGGTTTCTATTTGTCAGTGATAAGACAGGTAGGTCAAGAGCTGCCCCATTCATAAATCTGGTCTGGGTCAGATCCAATTCATAGATATTCAACCAACAGAAGTGTGAACTGCAATTGTTAGTGGCCTTGAACTGCCCCACCTTGGATCCTGGGAAATCAGTGTGGCTTTGTTCAGCAGTGTCTGCCTGAAGGGACCATAAATCAGGAGCTTCCATACAAACCTTTTATTGTCAAGGCAATGGCAAAGAAAAACGATAGCAGTTACTCCGTTTACACAGTTTAGTCTTTCTACTTTCTCATTGATGTTTCTTCCAATTTCCTTCCCTTTTATTTTTATTTTGTTGGTACCTCACTAATAGGAGAATATAACTTTTGAGTTTCTTTTCTAGAGAAATATGTTGTACAAAACAGCACATAGTTCTTAGAGGAAAATATTTTAATAATTTTATTTGCTAAAACTCATTCTGGCTATCCTAAATTTTGAACTGGTCAACCAAGAGGTTATTCAAAATGAGTTTTGGATTTTGATCACTGGAAACCACCTTTTATAATTTCATATCATGATTATATCTCAGACCTGTGACATTATACATGCTACCCATGTTACTGGGTTTGTTCATTTTCCCCTATAAAAAGTGATTAGTGATCCATAACCTCAGATGGTTATGCTATGACAGTTTAATTGCCATTGATGTGGCATTGTGCACTCAGGGTGCCCTGACACTTTGATTTGTTGTGGCTTACAAGTAATTGGTCACTAGTAATGAGTAACAAGTAATAATTGTTAAGGTCCCAAAGACTGTGAGTGATTTTCTGTTTTACAAATTAGGCTGAATTCGCAGTCCTATGATGTGCTATTAGTGTCATTTGCTTTCTGTAGTGGGAGAAATGGCATTGCTACAGACATTTGTCCTTTTAATATATATATTTTAATTGATTTTAGAGAGGAAGGTGTTATGGGGCAGCCCGCAAGAGACGACCACGAGAGCCAAAGGGTAGAATTAGGAGCCTTTACTTGCTGGCCAGCGACTACAGCCCGTACCTCCTCACAGGGAGCCTCGGAGCTGCAGTCCCAACCAGGTGTTCAGCAAGCTGTTTATTTTCATAAATCACAAAGAGCCGTTGCTGGCTGTTTCTTAGAATTGGCAGGGGGAACGATTCAAAAGGGGCGTGAGAGTTATGCCTGGCTGGAGCACGTCCGACTACACCCTTGATTTCTGCAAGTTCAATTTTAAGCAATTAGCAGTTACAGTTACTTCTTTGATTGTGCTCTATTTTAGTCTTTGTTTTCTAAGTTTTCTATTCTAGTACATTCCCTACTGGTCTTTATCGGAATGAAATCCTTGATTCAGTGGCCCCCTCTATATGTGGGGCTCCCGCGGTGGTGTTTCTTACTGTCCCATCTATGGTGACTTGGGCACGGTGAATCCAATGCCTCTTTTCTGCAACCTTGACTGCGGTTGGGGTGCTCAGGATCACTTGGAACAGGCCGTCCCAGCGAGGCTCGAGGCTACCGGGGTCATGGCGCTTCACCCAGATCAGGTCCCCTGGAATGTAGATCGGATGAGTCACGGGTGACTGCTTCTGGTCCTTTTTATGTGCTGCCTGCACCAGCTGGCGGACTGACGTGGAGCAGTTCTGGAGTGCCTGTAAGGACTTAAGCAAACTATGGGTAGACAACTGGGCGAGCTCCTCTTCTTGTATGTAAGCGGTGAAGGAGGGGTGGCGGTCTGCCAAACATGATTTTAAAAAGGAGTTAGCCTCTTTATGTAGGGAGTACATCTAGCTTTGAGTAGGGCAAAAGGAAAGAGGCTCACCCAGTTTTCGCCAGTTTCTAATTTTAGCTTTGTCAATGTCTCCTTAAGAATCTGATTTATTCTTTCTACCTGTCCAGAACTCTGAGGTCTATAGATATAATGTAGCTTTTAAGTTACCCTAAGGGCCTTAACTAGTGATTGAGTGACTTTGGCGATGAACGCCGGGCCATTGTCGGACCCCATATATAGTGGTAGGCTAAACTGTGGGATGATTTCAGAGAGGAGTTTCTTAACTACCACCTGTGCTGTCTCTGTCCTGGTTGGGTATGCCTCAGGCCATCCGGAGAAGGTGTCCACAAAAACCAGGAGATACCGGTATCCTCCTTGTCCCATGGGTAGCTCAGAAAAATCCACTTCCCAGTGTTCTATTGGACTCGAGCCCCAAAACCGGTGTCCTAGGGGTGCTGCTATGGAGGGGAGAGGGGCTGGACTCACTTGGGCACAAATATGACACCATTTGACAATGTCCTTAGAGATTTTGTGTAGTCCTGGGATATAATATTCCCCTTTTAGCAACTCCGCTAACTTGGTGCCCCCTAGGTGAGTGTTCTGGTGGGTCTGCATGGCGATAGTGTATCCCAAGGTCTCTGCAACCAGAGGCTGCCCACCCGGGAGGACCAGCCACCTGCTGGGTGTGTCCTTAGCCCTCAGCCTCTTCGGCAAGATGCTTTTCCTCAGGTTTAAATGTGGGTTTTGTGGCAGTTCTCTTGGGGGTATGGCCAGTAGTACCTCAAGGGGCCCTATTGGTCTTTTTGCCACCTCCTTGGCTGTTTGATCTGCAAGTTGGTTTCCCTGGGCTACAGGTGAATCATCATTCTGATGTCCTCAGCTACTTCCTGGGGTCCCCAAACGGCTGCTTGGAGGTTGAGGATTTCTGGTATGTCCTTTCCCCCAGAGGTTAAGAGTCCTCGTTCCTGGTACAGTGCCCCCTGTATATGCACTGTGGCAAAAGCATACAGATGTAAGCAGTTCAGCCATCTGGATGGCACAGGGTCCAGTCCTTTGGATAGGTACGCTAGTCTACAGTACCCGACAGCTCCCAGGAACTCTACAGGGTTCTCTTGCATCATTTTATGTTGTAGCCGAGGTACGTTACCCGGGTTGTGCAGAGTTGGGCCTTCTTAGCAGAGACACAGTAACCAAGATGGTCCAGGGTCCTCAGCAAATCCTGTGTGGCCTGGATGCAGTTCTCTTTATTTTTAGTCGCCAGGAGAAGGTCATATTGGACATATTGGAGCAGAGTAATACCAGTGTGGTCCTGGCAAAAGTCTCTGAGTTCCTGGTTAAGAGCCTCATCAAAAACGGTGGGAGAATTTTTGAAACCTTGGGGAAGCCTGGTCCAGGTTAAAGGGAGGGTGAGGAGGAACACACCCTAACCCTCAGGGGCCTGAAGGCGAACCTTGGGTCCCTTTTCTTCATCGAAGGAGACAGTGGCCCGAAGTTTGTTAAGTAAGTCTCTGCCCAATAGGGACTACGGGCACTCGGGCATTACTAGGAAGGAGTGAGTTACTGACCCTGCTTCTAGGTCAGTTATCCGCCTTTTGTCTAAGGGTAAGACTTCACTTTTCCCATAGCCCCTTGGATGGGGGTTTTAACCCCAGAGACCGGCCCCACTAGATGCTGTAAGATTAAAAATGTGGCGCAGGTGTTGACCAGAAAGTCTACTTTTTGGCCTCCAACCGTCAATGTTACTCGGGGCTCTCAGGGGCTGGTAGAGTCCTGATGGCCCTAATCCACTTCCTCTACCAACACAGGCGCCGCCTGAGCTCCCGGATTTTCTGGGTACTCACGCTTCCAGTGTCCCTCTTTCTTTCAGTAGATGCACAGGTTCTTTCCGAGCCTACCTCTGGGGCCGTATTGCTGCTGACCACCGCTGCCACCATTCCCTTTCTGACCCCTCTTGGGACCCTTTGAATTCTTGTCTTTGTAGCTAATCATTTCTTTTGCCATTTTGGTATTCAGTCCGGCGGTCAGATCCTCACAATTGTTAAAAACCTTTCTAGCAACCTCCACCAGTTCAGAGATTGACTTCCCCCTCAGAGCCTTCTAACTTTTGTAATTTCCTTCTAATGTCTGGGGGCGACTGGGACACAAATGCCACTTTAATAGCCCGCCTGTTTTCTGGGGTATCCGGGTCAATAGGAGTGTACACCCAGAATGCCTCACACAGCCTCTCCAGGAGTGCGGCTGGGCTTTCGTTTGGTCCTTGAACCATTTCTGTGACCTTTGACAGGTTCGTGGGCTTCGGAGCCACTGCCCAGATTCCCCTCAGGAGAGTCTGGCAATACTGGTCAAGAGCCTCCCTCCCTCTTTCTGAGTTAGGGTCCCACTGAGGTCTTCCCGCTGGGAAAATAATGTCCCTCTCCCAGGGTCAGTAGAGGGTTGTCCATCGGGACCAAGTACTACCTTTGGGTTCTCCCCTTTAATCCTCTCCCTCTCCTCAGAAGTAACAGGGTCTGGAGGAGTTGTTGGCAATCATCCCAGGTCAGCTGATGGGTGAAAAAGATGGACTTGAGGAGGGAGATCAATCCCTCAGTGTTTTGAGAAGAAGAGAGGTTCTGATTCTTCCAATTATATAGATCACTGGTGGAAAAAGAGACATAGGCCATGAAGGGCTGTCCGTCAGGGCCGAGGTCTGGGGGTCCTGCCTGCCTGAGTGGCAATGGGGGAGCCACCCACAGCACCGCCTCCTCTGGCTCACTCCAGGGAACATCCTGCAACCCATAAGGGGTTCCCTGCCAGGTGTGCGGGGGACTTGCCCAGGGGGTTCTGGAAGGAATGGCTTTTTCTCAGGAGGAGGCAGGGGCTCTGGGTCCCTCTCACATGCACCCTGAGGTGGCAGCACATAGGGGGGTGGTCTAACCTGTGGGGGAACGCTCCTCCTGGTCACTCTGAAGAATGGGCTGAGCCTTCCCTTTCCCCGGAGTGGCCAATAGAACTGTCTGTCTCTGTCCCAATTGTTTTTGTTGGCTTAGACAAGACTTTAGCCAACTGGGGTTTTTCGATCAGGATGTCAACCCAGACCTAGATATATGGAATTTGGTCGGGGTGGCCCGGCCAGCCATCTTTACCATAATGGATCTGGTAGGCAATCGTAAGGTGGGCAGACCCCACATCTGACCAGCCAACCTGAAATGTGGGCCACTCCCTTTCACAGAATCGCTTTAAATCAAAAGCATTAACATCATATCCATATCCTTCTGCACGCTGTTTGAAGTCCTGAAATTCTCCAAGAAACATTGTATGGGGGTACACACAGATGAGTGTCCCTGACCCATTCTTACAAACATGAAGACAACAAAGACAAGACAGGCACGAACAATACAATGAAGACCAACAAAAACCAGAAAAACCAGAAACCAGGGACCCTGGGCCTCCCATCTCCTAATTCAGTTCTCTTCTTATATCACCAGAGTTTGCTCAGATGTTGAGGTTCCATGGTGGCTTTAAGTTGTTTACAATAAGAAATAGTGATTTAAATACCTTAATTTTCATGGGATTTAATTATTCGCTTCGATTCCTCAGAATTGTTTTTCTTAGTCCAAGTGATGTCCAATGAAACAGCACTAACTTCTCATAAGAACCATGGAGACCAAAATCATGAGTTTGCAACTTAAAATGTCTGGAGTGTTTTAGATCAAAACTGTTTCAAGCATCAGATAAGATAAAGTCCCTTGTTAGCTGAGCCAATAGCACCCTCTGGTTGACAGCAGCAAAGTCAAGTAACAAAAATTATAACTGTCCAAAATAAAGCTTGGTGATTCCAGAGTGGCTTGCCTCCATTTTGAATTCAAAATGTCTGGAATGGAAATATAATTCTTTTGATCTCCTTCGTTAATTATCACATCCATCAAATTTCCTACTTATAAACAACAAATCCACTCTGGCTAGTTTAAGTAGAAAAAATAATTTCTTAAAATGATAATAGTTATGGCTACACCAAAACATCATCCATGACATTTTTAAATGATAAGTTGGACTTAATAAAAATTAAAAAATATTTATACTGAAGAGGTACCATTAAGAAAGTGAAAAGATATCCCTGGCTAGTGTGGCTCAGTTGATTGGAGCAATGTCTGATACACTAAAAGGTTGTGAGTTTGATTCCAAGCCAGGGCACATACTCAAGTTTTGGGTTTGATCCCGGTCAGGGCGCTTACCGAAGGCAACTGATCAATATTCTTTCGCACATGAGTATTCTCTCTATCTATCTCTCTATCTACCTATCTTTCCCTTCCCCTCTCTCTAAAATAATAAACATATTCTCAGGTAAGGATAAAAAAAAAGAGAAATATAGAACAAAAACTGGAAGAAAATATTTACAAATAATATTATTGATAAAGAACTTGTATCTAGATATATACTGTATCTAGCTGGAAACAAGGCTGAAAATTTGAGTTCAAACTCCATGAAGAGCAGGGGATACTTATGATGTATTAGTTTTTCCATAGAGAGAAAGGTCATTTAGAAGATATTGGGCAATTACAAATCATGATGAATGTCCACTAAAATGATTATTCATAATTAGACTCAAACAAAACTACTAACATTTATTCAATCATCACTTTATACAAAAGGAAACTTTGCAGACTTCAATGATTTAAATTTAGATAGGACAGAATATAAAATATATTAGGAATAACTTAGCTCATGTACCATTTATATTTTTTTAGGGCTTTTCCCATAATATATCTGTAATTTCAAAAGCAATGGTCACACCTTGGGCAAAATCCAATCAGTGATCCCACTTCCAGGAATATATCCTAAGAAACATCGATAAGAAAGAGTATGTGCACCCCTCTGTTCATAGCAGCACTATTGATAATAGTCAAGAGACAGAAACAGCCCAAGTGTCCATCAGTAGATGAGTGGATAAAAAAACAAAACTGTGGTGTATTTACGCCATGTAATACTGTGCAGTTGTAAAAAATAAGGGTCTCTTACCCTCTGAGCAGCATGGAAGGACCTGGAGAGCATTATGCTAAGTGAAGTAAGCCTGTCTGAGAAAGACAAGCCTCACAGGATCTCATTTATATGTGGAATCTACTGAATAAACTGAGGAACAAAATAGATCCAGAGACATGAAAGCTTGGGACAGACCGACAGATCTCAGAGAAAAGGGCGGGAAGGGGGCTGGAAGAGATTAACCAAAGAATTTATATGCATATATGCATAACCCATGGACACAGACAACAGTGTGATGAAGGCCTGGGGAGGAAGAGGGATGGAGAGGTGCAATGGGAGTAAAAAAAAGACATCTGAAATACTTTCAACAATAAAGAAATATTAAAAAAAAAAAGCCTGAGCTGACCATTGTGTCCGCACATGTTTAAGGAAAGAATGCTCATGTAGGCACATATGAAGTGCTTGGTATTTATGATTTCCTGTCGTGGGTGTGCTTGATTGTGGAGCAGAGATGGGCAAAGATTGTTGTTCCTTTGACCACTGACGTTGACCCTTTGCTCTTTATCAGAGCCAATGGCCTCATTGTGCAAAAACAAATGTGTGCTCAGTGGAGGGTACCTCAGGCCAAGAGCAAGCCTTACACATAACTGTGAAGTAAATGAAACTGAATTCTGCAGTAGTCATTACTTTTTGTGAATTCTCTGAAGTTCCGGTACATCGTATTTAGTGAGACATTATAAGCAAAAGTGTCTATCACAGCAACTGCCAGGAAGTAGGTCCTTCCCCCAGCTACCCTATGCCTTGCCCCCTAATGCACTGTGCTAGCTTTCATAAGCCCTTGGAACCTCCATTTGGTCCTTGGTTCATCCAGGGTTCTCATTAAAGTTTTCCTAAGGCTTTGATTCTTTTTTACACTTTTGCTTTGATTCAGAATTTACCTACTCTGTGTATTTTTTTTTCTTGGACCCACTAGATAACTAGCTAGTAGAATTAAAGGGCAATTTATTTAGAGACAAGGTATTAAATTAATTTAACTCATTTTTCTATCTGATAGGTAATATACTAGTGATGAGGATACCTTAGGGACAACACAAACCATTCTGTCTCCAAGGAGCTTGCATTCTAAACAGTGAAAAGTAGGGATATGAATCAGTAACGGATATGTTGTTTTTGCTGACACCAAATCCACTTAACTATTTCCTTACTTCCTGGTACCTGTGCCCCAATATTTCTATGGGAAACTTGTTATCCTCCTTTGATTGGAGTCCTGGTGAAACTGTCCCTCAAGCACTTCCAATTTTCTTTAGCCAATTGGTGGGCTCATGACCATGCTGGACCAATCAGATGCTTTGTCAGATTGAGTAACAAAAGGACTGACCATTGTTGGAGTGTATTCAGTACAAAGATGGCGCTCTAATAAAGGCTGTGGATTCTTGTAAACCTGGAGCCTCCACTAAGGAGTGGACCTCAGAACTTCACTAATGCTGATTGGTTCCTAAGGCCTTATTCTTTGACTGTTCCCTCTGTGCAAAATCTCCATCAAAGCTTCTTAAATTATTGAGTTTTCTGTTACTTGGAACCCAGTAACCCTAACTATATTAAATTGGTTAAGTAGGATGCATCACATTAATAAAAAAATCTCTATTTATTAGCTTAAATTCAACTCCAAATCTCATCCACTGGGTTGGCAGAAAATTTAATATACTTTTATTGGGATTCTCCTTCTCGGAAGGAATAAAACTAAGAAAACTCCTGTTGTCATCAGTCACTTGTCCACATGGGTCATTGTTGAAATAGCCACTATCCCAGCACTTATACTACACCAGGGACAAGGG
Source organism: Murina feae (assembly GCA_004026665.1). Lineage (NCBI taxonomy): Eukaryota > Metazoa > Chordata > Mammalia > Chiroptera > Vespertilionidae > Murina > Murina feae. Next base: position 60,574 of record PVJC01002478.1, on the reverse strand, counting down.
AATCTTTGATACGGCCCCTGAGTTAGGTTTCAGTTTCTATAGGTGCACCTGTAAAACTTTGTTCATTTAAGTGTGTATCATTTCTCTGAAACTTTGTACTCTCTGGCTAATTATTCTGATGCAAATCCTCCCTCAGACAGGTAATTTATCTGAGAGTTTTTGCTATCTTCTAAGAACATAGGGCAAACTATCATGTTCTTTCTGCTTTGTTCATTCACCTGTATTCTCTAAATGACCCTGATTTGTGTATTGAACTCTAGGGAATAACTCATTTATTTATTCATTTAACATGTATTTATTAAGTTATGCCCAGTCCCAGGTCCTATGTCCTGTATAAGGCTATGGAATTACAAAGAACTTATTACAGTTTCTATACAACTATGACTCATAGTCAGGGCAAGAAAGGTTGGTTAGTGAGGTGGTGGCTAAATACTCAAATAATTATGGCAGTAATAAGTGCCATAAGAGAGGTGTGAAAATAGGCACAATGAGAGCACAGAGGAAGCTCTTGAGTGTTTAAACAAGTCATGTCATGGGTGATTTGTGGAAGGAAAGGATAACTGAGTTAAGTCTGGAGAAATAGGCATTTGTTTAATGTACATACTAAACAAAGTAAAATGGAGAAGGGGAGGGAGGGAAATTAAGATGATGAGAGAGAAACAGAGAACGGGAGGTGGGAAACAAAGAAGAAGGAGGTGGCAGAGAAGCAGAAGGAGAAGGAGAAAGAAAAAGAATGGGTGAGAGAAAGAGTGACTTGTGCTAAAATCTTAAAGTAGTTCGATATGATGGATGTGACTGGAGTGAAGAGTTCATTGGGGCCTGATGGGAAATGAGCAGGAAGAGGTAGGCAGAGGACAAAGCATATTGGGTAAAGGATGAGTTTTATAATTGGGCTGTTCGATGTGAAAACTCAAGTTCTGCCCCTTTGGTGTTATCAACCCGAGGAAGGTACTTAACCTAGTGTTTTTATCTGTAAAAGGGAAAAGTAGCCATATCTTCATTTTAACGTTATCAGGGTTTAATGGATTCATGAATGTAACGCACAGCAGGTCCTCAAATAATGTTTGTTTCATTCAATGTTGGTGGAGTTTGCATGTTCTACCCATGTCTGCATGGGTTGTCTCAGGGTACTTCAGTTTCCTCCCACATCTCAAAGACGGGCACATGAGGTGATTGGCATGTTTAAGTTGCCCCGTTGTGAGTGAGTGTGGGTGACTGTGAGTGTCCGCTGCGGTAGCAGGGTGTCCTGTCCAGGGCGAGTCCTCTCCTTGTGCCCTGAGCTGCTAGGAGAGGCTCAGGCTACCTGTGACCCTGAACTGGAATAGGCAGGTTGGAAAATAATAATCTTACTTGTTTTTGTTAATCTTTTTAAATAATATGTGTAGCTCACATTTATTTCAATGTTTAATGTTAAAAAGTATTACAAGTATTTTGAGTATTTATTTAGAAGTTTGGTGATGTTTTTGTGACCAGCAATATGACATAGGCACTTAACTCTTTTTTTTTTTTTTTTTTATCAAGTAGTCTATGGTGAAATTGGTTTAGTTATACACAGTTTCGCTTAAAGGAATAATTTCCAAGAACCTGTCGGTGACGTTGAGTTAGGACTTACCGTACCTAGCACCAGTGTCTGCCAGACAACAGAATTCAAGAAATCTCTCTCTCCCACTCTTCCCCACACACCCTGACATTTATCACAAAAGCCATAAAGCTGAAGGTTACTGATAAAAAGTGCTTGGTGAATGGATGTGGGAAGGAGTGGGAAATAGATTGAAGGCAGAGGACGAAGCTGGATTAAAGAGAGCCTTTGAAGCTGGGGAGAAGCTTTTGTGAGTTAATATCACAAGCTTAAACATTGCTCAGTTACAAGCATAGTATTAAAATAAAAACAGAAACCTATGATACAAATGGCTATAATCCTGTCAGCTAATCAATCAATACCGTGTTTTATCTCTGACACTTTTGTTTGGTAAAGAGCAAAATATCTATCATTTTCAATATTTACAGATTTGCAGAAGTAGTATAGATGGGATATTTATTTATATTTGAAAATTTACTTAAAATTAAGCCATATTATTTTTTTAAAGTTACTTGACAGCCATTTTTAGTTCTTCATTTCTTCTTATCTTCTTTCTCCCACTTAGGAAATCATTGTTAATAACTGGATGTATTTCCCTCCACACCTTTCCTTATGCCCATAAAAGTATATACAAACAAAACCACGTATACTAAGTATTGTCTATTTTCCTAAAAATGGAATAACTTACTTTCTAACATAAAAATATGTCAGGGAAATCTAGCTAATTGCGAGAATCCCATAAATATGGAATACTATTCACATACTGAAAAATAATCAATCATTGTGAGATCTGTGAGGGACTTTTGAGATCACCTACACTAGTGGTCCCAAAGGTAGGTTTCCCCAGTGTAGCTATCTTCCCAATAGGCAGAGATTTTGAACATAAGAGAAGTGTTGAAAACTCTTTTAAAGATTAGTCTAGCAGTAGTGGGAGAAAAGGTTTAGAGAGAGGTCTCTGGCCATCTTCCAGGTCTCAATTTTGATGTTATTTCCGTGGGGAAATGTTCTCTGATAACCCTGACTAGGATAAATCACCCTCTTATATGTTCTAATAGAATTTTCTATTTATTTTTTCTTATATTCATTGGCATAATATTTATAAAATATTATTTATTAATAGACTATAATTATTCCTATTTTGTGCCCCTTATGTCTTCATTACCTAATGTAAAGACTTAAAACAACAACAAGAACAACAACAACAACAACAACAACAAATGAATGAATGAGCAGGGGATTGTGGGAGTGGAGTGCAGGACAATTATACAGGTATTGAAATTTGATGCAGTGGAGTGGGAGTGAGAATGACAGTCAGTGCAAGGAGGTTGCATCAAGGGCTCAGAGACTGATTCTTTCTTTGTGAATTCATGGCAGTTAAGATTATATTCCTTAACACGTTAGACCACAAACTGGCTTTCATTGGTCCTCTTGGGAATAATTTGACTCTTGGTCACAGACTCATGATAACCAAATGTGTAATTTATTGGAAATATGCCAAGATAGCTCAGAGATGAAAAGGGTAAGGCAAGCAGTAGTGCCTCCGGAACTTCAATGGTGGACCTTCCGAGGCCATTTCATTTGTGTCTACTACATTCTTCTTCCTTTAGTTCCATGTTCATGGGTGTGAGAGAGGCAAATCTGTCAATCTATTTATTGTTGACTACAATAGGTCAAGGGAATCTAAAATAAGGTGGTTTGTAGTAGCAATTGAGGGGAAAATGTTATTATGGGGCAAAATCTGTCCATAAAAAAATTGGACAAAATATAGTGGCTAAATAAATATGGAAAGGAGTGCCCTTGCCAATATGGTTTAGTTGATTGTGCATCATCCCATGTACCAAGAGGCCAATGGTTCAATTCCCAGTCAGAGCACATGCCTGGGTTTCAGGCTTGAACCCCAGTAAGGGGTATGCAGCCAATTGGTATTTGTTCTTTCTCTCACCTGTCTCCCTTCCCCTCTCTCTAAAATCAATAAAAACATATTTTAAATAAATAAATATGGGAGAGGAGAAAAAGGATTAATGAAAGAAAATGTTAACTTTTACAGCCTGAGATGATCGAGAAAATAATAAAACTAAGATAAATTTTGAAATGTAGAATGATTTTTTTTGGGGAGGGGGTGAAAGGGAAGTAATTATTATTTGTTTAGCTTTATGCATATTTAAGTTTATTAAGATGGTGAGAAATCCAAGTTAAGAATTTTAAAGGGATAGTGAATATAGTAGGGGACATATAAAGTCAGGTGTTGACAGAATAGCTTGCCTTGCTTAATTCAGTATATCTCTACCCTTTTTATTTCCTTTGAACATAGGAACCATGTCTTAATTATCTCTCATTCTCCTAAGACTTGCTGAGCACTCAGTAGGTGCAAAAGAAGCCACTATGACATTCAACTGAAATCTAGAGAGAAAAGAGCAAAGTACTAAAAAACTTCCACTTTCTCCTAGAAAAATTTCAGAATTGTACCTTCATTTTTTTAAGGCTCTGCTAGAATTAACCTATTTTAGAGACTACCGCTTTTGCTGACCAGAGAGTCCATCTGCATCATTTATTTCCTTCAGTCAAATTTATGACTAGGAGATGATTCTTTGCTTTCATTCATCCTCTCTTGGATGTTGGGTTTATTGCATTACAGATGTTTATGCCTTAAACATTAGCTTCTTCAGAGAAACAATGAGACGATTTAGTCTTGGGTTTTCTTTGATTTTGACAACAAAGAAAAAGATCTGGCAAAAAATAGCATTCCAGAATATTTTTGCTTACACTTCACTTCTTCGTCAATACTTGCACCAGTCACCAGAGACAGAATGTCTTCCTTCACTTTGAAGTAGAAACTAGGTTAGACACCCAGATAATAGGTGACAGACAATATTGTAGGCACAGATGGGGATGGATAAAATATAGATTTTATTTGATTTCATCTTAACTGCATTTATTCTATCCCTATTTTATTGTCCATTCATTGTTTCATGTCAGTTCAATTCTATTCTATTTCAACTTGAGATATACACACAATATAATGCTAGACCTTTTCACTCAAAAGCATTTTTAGATCTTGTCACCAGTTAAATCTCTTTTTATGGATTTCAAGTTTCCTATAATGAATTTTAGAGATTTTAAGTTTTTAACATTTTGAAACTTGTAGACTGTAAACATTTTATTAAAATTGTAATTCTATTATATTTTGACAAAGGTTATCACTTTATAATCATTTCCATGACAAAAAGGTTAATACTTAAAAGCAGTTTAGCGACTTGCATAAAGGCTTAAAGTCACTTATCTAAAAATTGGGCAAAATTGTTAAGTTCCTGTACAAAATTGGTTGTTATGTTAAGTAAAATGCAATTTTTGACAGGTGAAATCATTAACTTTCTAAATGAGTTAGTCTCATCTGATTTGGAATTATGTCTGTGGCAAATACTAAAAATTTGTTCTTCTAAATGTCATTGATACTCAATAAAGTAAATTACATATTTTTTTCTCTCCTCAACACTAAAGTAAAATTATCCACTCTTCTTCATCAGATCCTCTTTCATATTTTGCAATAATATCAAATGACTGAGCAATGGCTAGAACTCTGCTAACCATTTTGCCTGAGTTAGGTGTTCAGGCTGATTTTGCAGAAGAAGAAACCAAGGAGCATAAACGTTAATTAATTTGCTCAAATAAGTGGTGGATTTAACATTTAAATTCAGATGACTTAACTTCAGAATCTGCATGTTTGACCATCACCGCCACCCATTTCAGACATAGTTGTCTTTGCTACACACATGAGATATATAAGGCTAAATATCCCAGTTCCTGAAGCAAATATTATGTTCTGGCCTGCTGTGAGAGCTGTTCAACCGCAGGGCAGTTTATTTGTGGTGGCTGTCTTTTATTGAGTGATTTTGGTAATGTAAACCCATACTTATAATAACAGTGCTGGGAGGTAGGTGCTATATTAGCATTTTCATTCTTCCGATGAGGAAACTGTGGCTGAGGAAGATGATATAGCTTAACCTAAGGTAGTGGTTATGAATGATAATGGCAAAGCCAGCAGTTAGATCAAGTTCCAGAATTGTCCTGCATTATCACAAATACTGCCTACTTGTTTTTATCCCAACCTCCATTCATAATCTAGTTCTGGTGTGTATAGTTAGCTACTTCAGAATCATCCGAGGTGCTTGTGAAAAAAGAAGCTCCTCCTTCCCTCCTTGCCCCCGCCCCCCCATTCCAAGTGTGATAATTCAGATTTAGTAGAACATGGCCCAAGAATCTGCATTTTAATAATACTTCTTTGCACAATAAGTTTGGAGCACAACTGTTTTGGTTATTAATAAGAAACTGTTTCTGAGCGAGATAATGATTTTCTAATCTTTAGTTTTAAGTCTTACATATGTGTTTTGAAAAATAACTTAATATTGTCCTAAAAACTCTTTCCATGTCACCAGTTGAATAAAACTACAAGGCTTGAAAACTCTTTAGGATACGACTTAAAATTTCTGGTTTCTAATACTGGAAAAATGATGACAGAAGGAGCAACTCTCATGCAAATTGGACGACCACGGCCTTGGGGGAAAAAAGTTGGAGCTCTGAAGAAAAGATAATTCTATGTTTAGTTTATAATTTTGGACAGAATTCTTGGGCCAGCCGTTAGCTCCAGTAGCTTCTATTTAGCATTGTGTAATGGTCTCTCAATTGTCTAGTGATTTACCAGTTATTTTAGGCTTTCTATTGCTTTGGTACTTATCATTCCATGACTACTGAAAAAGTGAATAATAAAAGTAATCAACTGGGAACATTTTAATGAGGCAATCCAATCCGAAGCTTTGCATTTAAATATTTGTTCAAATTTGAGGAGATTATGCTTCCAAACTCTGTTTTACTTGGCCTAATGCATAAGAAAAGACAAAAAAGATTAGAAGATTTCTGGTAACTTTGAGCTGCAGAAAAAAAGAAAACAGTTGTTTATGGGAAAGAGTTTATAGTAGAATGCTCTTTGAACAGATGGTTTGCTTAAACTGTTTACACTCCACTACCAAAAAGATTTGAGAGCAAGATTCTAATTTGGCCTTGATATGAGGTGAAACTCTAGCCATGTTGTACTATGTCCTTAAATGTTAAAATTTAAGCACAAACGAATCATTATAACCAATTTTTTTTGTTCCTCTGTGTGGCACATGGCTTTTGAGACTGCATTGTTGTGAGATGGAAATCCTGATTATAATTTCCCCTATTTAATGACTGGAAAAATGTACACTCACACACATTGATTAGTAGGTCGAAGTCTTGAAATCAGTGAGGAGAATGAGGATTTCTAACTGGTTCACTTGATGTTCTCTTCCAAAGATACAAGGGTTTTGAAAAGGATTTTGAAAATCCACATTTTCTTCGTAATCTTATTTAGTTAGGTCTCTGATTAGCACTATATTTCCACATCACAGTTTTCACAGTTTAGAGCCTCTTAGGTGAAAGTTTAAGCATTTCATTAGTCTTAACTAGATCACAAAGAACTAGGAGGCATTCTGGAGAATGTGTAATAAATTTTGGAGAGTTATAGGACTGCTCCAAACTTTAAAATAAGGCATCAAGGTCTGTATTATTGCCAGATTTAAAGAGAAAAAGGTTAATTAGTGTTTAACCTTAGAGTCATTTGAAAGGGGAATATGTTACTTGGAAAGTGTTAGGTGAAAAATTATTCCAAAGAATGTAGAGAGAACCTGGTTCAAAAACAAAAACAACAAACACACACACACACACACACACACACACACACACACACACACACAAAACCCCCCAAATGAATGGCTATATACTTAGCAGCCCTAAATTCTGAATTACTCTCTTGTCTTGAAATAGTCTTATATAAGACTGAAGTAGATGCAGGTTTTTCTGTCTTTCCACTATTTCCTATTAGGACTAGGGTGGTTATTAGAAAGGGTGACTTGTAAAGGATCAATAGCTAATAGTTATGTCTGGCTTTTAAATTGAGGTTTGCTAGGTCAAAAAAGATAAACAGATGCTTTTGGTTTTTATGTAGTGGTATATATTCTATGCTCAGAATTCTGAATTATTCTATTAAATTAAACTAAGTTTAGGTTGAAGTTATTTATTTAGAACTTTTTATTTAAAAGATAGCTATTTCTTAATAAAAATTCGAGTTTACCAGTGAGCTTAGTACTAATTAAACAGTTTCTATACATGGTGCATTATACCTGGTAAGCAGTTCTACCAACTTGACTATAGGTCCAACTCACAGTCCAAATGGGATTTTTAAAAAATATATTTTATTGATATTTTACAGAGAGGAAGGGAGAGGGATAGAGAGTTAGAAATATCAATGAGAGAGAGAGAAACATCGATCAGCTGCCTCTGGCACACCTCCTACTGGGGATGTGCCTGCAACCCAGGTACATGCCCTTGACCGGAATCGAACCTGGGACCTTTCAGTCCTCAGGCTGACGCTCTATCCACTGAGCCAAATCGGTTAGGGCTGGGATTTTTTTTTTTTAATAGAATATAGTACTGAGTAATAAAGATCACACTCTTTGACTGTGGTTGACCGAATTTTCCAGGTTAATGAGGTCTTCAAGAAGATGATCCTGCAAAAACTGATCTGTTATTATCAATGACCAATGAAGTTAAGAAAGGTCGGGAAGAGTAGAGCTGAAGAAGGAAGAAAGGAATTTTCGGGTGTGGGATTTTACTGGAGAGTGGCATAACCACGAGGGACAGGGAACCAGCAGCATCACCTTGCACTATCTCAAATGGTTGGATTCTTATGGACTTAGAGAATACCCTAAAGATTAAAAGCGTTTCTGGTTTCCAAAGGCTTAAGTTTAGAAAACGTCTCATGATCAGAGTGTCTTGAGACTGCAAAAATAACAATGGTAAATGGCGGTTAACACTTCTGTGGCACTTATTATATGCTAGATATTATAGACACCATCTAAAAATCAATCATTTAATTCTCACTACATCCCTATGAGATAGGTAATGCCATCATTCCAATTACACAGATGGGAAACAAAGGCACAGGGAACGTAAGTAGGCAATTTTCCCAAATGCGCAGATTTAGTAAGTAATGGGTCCAGGTTCTGAACCATGAGTCTGTGTTCTCACTCACAACCTGTACAAAGAATGAGGTTCCTAAGGCATATACCCATCTGTGCATGCCTAGATTCATGGAAATAATGGTAACAGGCTATATATCTGGCTTTCCAAAACAATGCAAATTAACCTATTTTCTGGAAAGGACTCACTTTGTCTATTTCCCAGATTTGCAAGTTAGGGGCTTCTTGGATGCTCTCTCTGTTTCTGGAAGGCACCTGACAGTGGCCTAGCAAGGGAGATCAAACAAATGATCACTAATAAACCCCATGGGAGCAAGTTCATTTCAGAGTAATCAAAAATGATCTTTTGTTCCTCTTCCTCTTCAAAGGAAAGCCTTTGGGGAGCAGGGAAACCAACTGCCACGACTCCCACTGCCTGGCTGCGTCGGATGGTGATTTGTTGAATCAAGCCAGTGTCCTCAGCTGTCCTTTGCTGGCTGCCCTTTGATGAGTCCAAGTGTAGCGTGATTGATAAAGCCATGTTGGATGTTCATGTTCTGATGAGTTAGCACTTGGCTGCTGCTATCGCACAGCTTCTTAAAAGAAGCACTAGAACGCCCTGTGGGGAAATGAGCAATGTTTCAACGGCAAAAGTGTGCTCGTGCATGTTGCTTAGGTGAGCAGCTAGCCCTGCAGTGACTGATGGGTACCCCATTTATTTCAGGTGTTTTCTTTCACTTCTGCTATGAACGGAATGAAGGGCACCTTTGAAGGAGGAGGGACCTTGCATAATCACTCCATCTTTCTTCTGCTTAATGCAAACTCATTGTGGAAGGATAAGTGACTGTTCACACTTGCATTCAGCTACCAAACCCTATTAGTATCTGTTGCTGTGGGTTGGATTTGTACATTTCCAGGATTGCTCCGCTGTGACTGTTACTGACCTCTGTACATAGCATTGAGTGCATGCTTTTGTAAACTTGCAAGTATCAGAAAAAAAAAACAAAAAGACAGTAAGTTTCCAAGAAGCCTTATCAGTGGATCTACTTTAAATGGAAGTGTATCATTGATAAGACAATATAGTGGATTTAAAACTTTATAACTCAGATGTACAGAAATGATTGTCTATTTTTCTATTACTGAACTCAACTCAGCTCAAGCCCCTATTTGCTCAGTTGGCTCAGAAGTGTTACTCTTGCCCCTTCAACTTAGTTTAGTTACTTGCTGTTTATTCAGTGAAATTCTGAGATTATCTTTCTGGCCCCTTCTTTGATTCTCTCTAGAGATGAAGTAAGTTCTTGTGTGACTTAGACTTTCCCCTGGCACTGGGAGAGGAACGTCTTGTGTCTTGGGTCTTCTCTGCTTCTTGTTGGCTTCCAGTGAAGTCTAGCAGTGAGGCCTAGCTCTTGGACCTCATGTGCAGTATCTGGGGTTGATATAGTTGAACCTGCCTAAGCGTCTGTTCTAGAGGTTCAGACTCTATTCCCCATGTTTTCATTCAGCTGCTCTTCAGGCCACAGGCCTCTAAGCACTTCTCTGGTTTTCCTTAGAAGATGCTCAAGAACTCATGGCTGCTTTCTGTGTAGAAAGTGGACTCTGGGGCACTCTAAGAAGCTTCCCGAGGCACATCTGTTTAGAGCCTTCCTCAGCCATGGTGGTAGCTCGTGTGCCATGTTGCTTTGATGCAATACCAAATAAGGAATTTCCTAAGAGTTTGTGGGGTTCCCTGGCTATGCTATGAGAAACATTTACATTCTGCTCTGGGTGTATTAATTGATTTTCTATTCTGGGGTTTTAATCATAGTGTGGTGGGTTGGTAGGTGGAGAGAAGTTTAGGCATCCACTCATGTCAGCATGCTACAACATACTCAACCTCCTAAGACTCTCACCTGGCTCATCCCCTTTTTCCCTCCCTTTCACCCCCTCCCACCTCTCATTAAAGTCTGTATCAACCTTTTACTGTTGGGAAAACCTTATGTTTTATCTCTGCTCTGAGTTTTATGCTAAAAATATAGTGTTGAGTCATTTAAACTTTGGCTTTTTGAAACCTACTAGTCCATTTCCTCACAATCATACCTGAAAGCCTTGCTTTCCAGAATGTTGTCTCTGGAAATGCTACTGACTTTCTAAAAAAAGTCAGATTCAAATATCAAAGCTGAAGGATGGCATTTTGGTTCTCTGCTGTATTTATCCTCTCCTGGAAGTAAGGGAAGCAGTTGTTTGATCCAGTGGTAGAGTGGGAAATACAGACTCTTGGGGAAGAAAATGCATCAGTTAATAATTCAAAAATATTATCCCAGCCATAACACTTTTCTCTTTTAACCACATATCCCTATAAAAGATTTCAGGTTCTCCTCCCTTTTTCCTTCTCCATAGCACTGAAAGTTTCTCATTATTGGGAAAGGTTCTATGTAACTGAGCTTAACCCTTGCACCCCTAAATAAGATTGTTGCCAATCTATGGACCATCGAAAGTGGGTGACTATGAGGGAGGAACTATTGTGATTTTCACTTTTGAGATGAGAAAACTGAATTGAGGAGATTAAGACCAGGTTCACTCACCTAGAAAGTGACAATGCTGGAATTCAAACCCAGTTCTGTAACTTCTTATCTAAAATTTCTAAAGTTGACATTACACTGCCATTTCCAATGTGAGTTTACTTCAGACTTATCACACACGCATGAAGCTAAATCATCCCAAAAACCTTACATGAAGATTAAGTTTCTACAAAAGGATTTTATGTGAATACAATTACAAGTAATTATATATATAATTTTTAAATTTGGAAGAAAATCAGTTCACAAATTTCTAATAATCCCAAAGTTTATTTTTTCTGAATAGTTTAAAAATACATTCTAATTAAATAGTGCTTATAGATAGTAGTAGTTTTTTAAATAGAAGCCCAGTGGGATGGTAATGCAAAATGACTCAACAAGTCTTCACGGGAATCAGAAGTAATGACTGCAGTATCTATTGTCATAATGCCTTTGTAGGAAATAATTTAGTTTTCCTGATAGATCTTATATCTACTCGACCATTCGAAGATGAAATACTGAAATTTTTCAACAACATGAATGGACCTTGAGAATATCATGCTAATCAAAATAAGTCTGGCAGAAAAAGTCAAGGACTATATGATTTTACTCCTATTGAAGCATGGTGGCAACCATGCTTGGTGGGAACTGCTGTTTAATATTTTAACTGCTGACTTGGCTTCTGTCATTATTTTCTTATTAAAATAATAGAAAAGATATTTTAATTTTCTGAACTGTATTCGATGGACAACCCTATTGATTGTAATGTGAATACTCCATTGGATGTGGTGATGCTGGTTTTAGAAAGCACATTCTTCTGTACCTGGGAACCAGGACAGCACAATTATCCTAAATCACCTCAGTGGCTACAGATAATGCATTTAGGTTGACTCAGTGGTCCCAGGACCAGGGCTGCACAATTACCCTAAATTGCCTCGATGGCTCCAGATAATGTGTTTTCATTGTCTCAGTGGTCCGAAGACCCAAAACTATAATTTAGCTAACATGCTCAATTCTGCTTCTGTAACTGCTTTGTGCAAACCAGGTTCCTCATTCCAAACCCTGGGATGTAATCAATTCCTTTGTGATCTTTGCCTATAGAAATCTGGTCTTGGGGCTGGGTAAGAGACTATGAGATTTGGAGTGCATTGCCCCCCCACCCCACATTCTCCCGGATTTGCAATAAATGTGACTCCTAATTCGACTTCTTGAAGCTTCCTTGTGTGATTCGCGGGGTACATTACAACAATATATGGGATATAAAACTGAAATTAACAAATGAACAAACAAGACACACAAAGAAAGACTAATAGACACGGACAAGAGTATAGTGGTTACCAGAGGGAAGCAGGGTAGGAAGTGTAGTAGAGGGTAAAGGGGGCCAAATATATGATGAGGCAAGAAGATTTGAATTTGGGTGGTGGGCACATAATGCAATATACAGAAGATGTATCATAGAATTGTACAGTTGAAACTTATATAATTAACCAATGTCCACCCCTATAAATATAATTTTAAAACTGAGAGGAAAATGAAATTAAGGCAGAAAGAATGTAAGAATTAATAGCTCAATAGAAACCTTGAATAATTTTTTATTACTTCATAAATTAAAGTTAAATATTACAAGAAAAATAAACACAAAGAGCAAAAAGCTCATGTATTATTAATGGGTGATTTCAGTGTATGTTTCAAGTTGTAGAAATGTCAGCAGTTGAAAGTCTGTGATAAAGTTATGTCATATTCATGAACACCAGAAAGATATGAAGTTCACCATTCCCTTCCTTAATGATACTAGATGCATTTTAATAGGAATTTCTTAAACTTGTGTACTTTGAAATGCTGATAAGCTCTGGTGGTGTATCATATATTATCTGATGATGAATTATTGGTTTTGGATTTCTGTTTCCTCAAAGCACCAAAGGTTCAGTTACGGTGTATTATTACTAAGGGGTTAATTTTCAAGCTAATGAGTGGTGAGAATGGCCAGTGATAAGGGAAGGGGGGAAAAGCAATTATAGTTGATATAATTCTTTCCATGTGAATACTTCTTTCCGCTTCTTTCTTTCTTTCTTTCTTTCTTTCTTTCTTTCTTTCTTTCTTTCTTTTTTTCTTTCTTTCTTTCTTTCTCTCTTTCTTTCTTTCTTGCATTTGCTGTGTATTGTGGAAGGAATGACAATTGCCTAATTTAGTCTGGTCAGAGACATAGGCATGGGGTTAGTAAAGATTTTATGTGCAGGATGGGGAGCTCACGCTAGCATGGAACTGTCATCCACCTCCACTGGTTGGCCTGCCACACATAAATTACATAAACAACACCTGCCAAAACAGCCCTCTGAAGTATTCAGTAGTGACATGCCTGAGTATTGAGTAGGTGTTCCGCAATTACACTTAACTGCTGTTCAATTGTAGTCTTAATCAAATATGATACCCTGATTCCAAGGTGGATATTTTATGGCATGAGTTTGTAGCAAACTACCAAATTTCCCTGAAGAGTGTGTCATTTTATATGAAAATTATTAGACAGCAGTGATTCTTTTAGGATCAGTGGTAATATGATTCGTCAGATATTGTTGACAGGTGATGTGCTGTGCTTAGTCTGACCTCGCACAGAGGCTGACACAGTCTGCTATCTACAAAATGTGACATTTCCTCTTTCACACCATCCCCAGTGCCACTAATCTTTCCAGGCTGAAATAGCAGTACTATGTTAGAGCTATAGACAATGATTTACACACACACACACACACACACACACACACACTGCTGTACAGACAAGTACAAGATTAAAACAAGGGTTGAACTCTTGCTTAAGTGTATTTCTCTGGTAGTGAGCAGTGAGTTCTCTTCCCATAGAATATGACTTTCTTTGATCCTCCCACTCTGGGGACAATAGCATCATTAATTATCTTTTCTGCAGTAGCCATTTTTATTTGTTTGTGGCAGGATTTGAAATAAGAATAGAGATTGTATCCTATCTAATAAAAGAGTAATATGTAAATTGACCATCACAAGATGGCTTCCCCCATGTGGTCAAAGATGGCCACCACAAGATGGCCAGCAAGGAAGGGCAGTTGGGAGGGACCCAGGCCTGCAGGGGAGGACAGTTGAGGGGGACCCAGGCCTGCAGGGGAGGACAGTTGGGGGAGACCAGTCTGGC
>PVJC01002478.1:0-46170 GCA_004026665.1 Murina feae | reverse complement strand
ACCAGGAATTGAAGTGGTGACCTCTTGGTTCACGGGTCAACCACCAAGCCACCCTGGGCTGGGCAGTGCTATTCAGGTTTTAAAAGCCTTTATAAACTTTATAGGGGGCCTACAATTCCTATTATAATAAAGCCTATATCTTTATTTTTCAATATTTATTTATATAAATACACATGATGCTATATTTGAAATCTTTTACTTCTGTATGTTATAGATTGTATAATATAGCCAAGTCTTAGGGTTCAAGTTATCTTTGAAAAAAATCAGGAAAAATTAATTTTGCAGTGGCTAAATTTATTCAATATATTGAAATGAGTAATCCTTATACATTTAAGCAAAGCTAGGCATTTAAACTATTTTTGTTTATGTTGGTGTTCTTTTTTTTTTAAAATATATTTTATTGATTTTTCACAGAGAGGAAGAGAGAGGAATAGAGAGTTAGAAACATCGATGAGAGAGAAACATTGATCAGCTGCCTCCTGCACACCTTCCACTGGGGATGTGCCCGCAACCAAGGTATATGCCCTTGACCGGAATCGAACCTGGGACCATTGAGTCCACAGGCCGACGCTCTATCCACTGAGCCAAACCGGTTAGCGCTATGTTGGTGTTCTTGAGAGAACACCATTGATCTTCATTTAATTACTATTACATGAATAAAAATCAACCCATTGACGTCCAGTGGGGATGGTAGGATGAACAATGTGAATTTATTAACTTTCAACATTATATATCTAAACTAATAAAAGTGTAATGTTGAAATTAACCATCTCTTTGGGACGAGTAAGCCATGCCCACCAGCCAATCAGAGCGACAATATGCAAATTAGCCTAGCCAAGATGGTGGAGGCCGCACACAGGGTCCAGCCATAGTGCAGGATGGGAAGAGCAAGCAGACCAGTGGCCGAAGCCGTGGGCAGGAGGAGCAGGGTGGGAAGAGGCTGTGGCCTGGAATTGATCATTGCAGGGCACACACACGGGCCTCCAGGGCTCCCTGCGTGTGCCCCGGACACCTGGTCGCTTCCCAGGCGGAAGCCCAGGGTGGGACCAGCCAGCAGGCCCGAGGTTCCATCCTGGGAAGCCATTTGGTCGCCAGGTCCACACCCGGGGAGGCCTTGAGCCTGATGGCTTCCCAGGCAGATGGCCCAGAGGGTCAATGGGAGCTGTGGGCACCCTGAAAACGGCCCTCAGCCCCTCTCCCAGGCTGGCCAGGCACCCCGTAGAGACCTGAACCCTGAAGGGGCTGTAGCCAGCCTTAAAACTGCCCTCAGCCCCTCACCCAGGCTTGCTACACCCCCATGAGGTGAGGGTTCCCACTGGGGAGCTTGGCCAGCCTACAAATAGACATTGGCCCCTCACCCAGATTGGCCAGGCACACCAGGAGGTGAACATCCCCAGAGGGGTCCCAGACTGCAAGAGGGCACAGGCCGGGCTGAGGGACCCCCCCCCTCACCCGCCCTGAGTGCACAAATTTTTGTGCACCAGGCCCCTAGTATATATATGTATATATATGCATTTCTTATAATTTATTGTAATACAAGCATACTGCAGATAAAGTAGACAATAAAAAAATTTAATTATCATCCTTCTCTGAAACTACCCTTTTTAGTATCATACTTATTATCTACTTTTAGCAACACGAGTAGCATATTGCTATATTGTCTATGTGAAACATCACACCATTATGGATCAGGTTAAAATGTTCTTTGACAATACGTCTCCCTATGGAAACCTTCCTGCTATCGGGGGAGAATATTATTACCAATGTGATACTATCCTTTCAGATTTTTTCCAGTCATTCACAGATAAATGTTTTATGATGTTGGTTTTGTATGTGTGACTTTTATTAATGTTATACCATATGTATGGTTCTATAAATTACCTTTCTCACCAGTACGCCTTAGAGATCTTTCTTAGCAAGGCTTCACCACTATTGAGTAGGGGAATCTTGAGAAGACAACTTAACTTTTGTGCCTCAATTTCCTCATGTGTAAAACGAGAACACCAACAGAACCTGCTCATAGGGTTTGTTGGGAGATTCCTTAAGTGAAAATATGTGAAATGCAGAGCCAATACCAGAGGGGACCCCGTGTCAGCTGTTTGCTTACTCTTTGTATGTAGATATATAGTTTAATCCGCTGCAAAATGTTCCGCAGGATCCACAGACCATGTTTTATTTAGTCATAGGCATTGATTCGTTCGAAGCAAGGTTTGGAATAACCCTCAGAAAGCTCAAATGCGCAAAGAAAATGTAGCTTATTATTATTTTATATAACTGATCTGATCTATTTCTCCTGTTAAAAAAAGTAAACTTTCGTTCAATCTGGTAAACTTTGCCTTGCATCCAATGCTGCAATCCAAATACTCTCTTTAATACCTCTGTCCTTGCTTGGTTGACTGAGAGAAAAGCTCAGTTTTTCCAAGCTCCATTTATTCAACCTATTTTCCATCAAGATGGCGTGTGGTTGTTTGGCTTACTGATTTGCTGGTGGAGAGGGAAACGGTGCTGGATTGATGTGGTGTCCTCTGGGCCCTCATGGGTGTCTGCAAGGGCCTGAGCTGGTTTGCTCTCTCTGCTGGTCCCTGCTGTGGTGCTATGTTCCATCTGTTCTTTGGGGTGATACTGGGTAAGCTACTTGTTCCTCGCCTGAAATGATCTGCTTGCAATAGTGCTTTTATCTCTATCCCAGGCCTCATAACCCCTCTGATACTCTCAGAAGCTCTGTGTTGCCACAATGAGGACGTGGTTGGTTCTGGGTCTCCAGCTTCTAGGCCTGGAATGCCGTGATCTCTGTCTCAAGGTCATGTATGTACCTGCTGGCCTGCTGCTGTCATTTCTGCTCCATGATTCCTTTACTTTACCCTTGAAGAGCTGTCCTGGATGAGGGTTCAAGGGTGGGAGTGGGAAAAGGGGATCCATATTGGTCTCCCGTGTTCCTTTCTTCTCCCCTCCCTCGAAGCCTGGATGTGGTGGGCTTCAGGCTATCCACTCCTCTATGCCATTTCCTCCCGCTACCTCATTGCCCAGTGATTATAATAGGAAGGCCTCTTTGTAATACGAAACAATGCTCTCTAATCTGAGTCTTCTAGGCTAGGATTGATACATTAGTAAGAGTTTACAGATTTTAAAATATCCTTTTTTTCCTTCAACAAATCTTATTTTATAGTACTATTATCGTTGCAAAATACAATTAGAATATCATAAAAGAAATACTACCTTTTTCTTTTTCTTTGTATTGCTGCTGGAATAATCTTAAACTACCCCAAAACAAATGGGATGTGTATGTGGTGAAGGTCAGTAAAAAAATTTCTAAAGACAAAAGAACATTAATACGTTTTAATATTATTCCCACTGGTTCATTTCTGCTGCAATGAATTACCTATCAATGAATCTATTCCATTTTGAGCCTGTTTTAGTATTTCTCTAAGCTACACACAGAGAAATGTAATTGCCATAGGGTATGCATATTTTATATTCTGTACCTTTTTTATTTTTTTACATTCTGTACTTTACTATATAATGAAAAATTGTGCTACAAAGTGACGAGACTCATTTGTGCTTACACTGTGAGTGACTGAGATTAACCCTTACTCTCCAGTGCGAGACATTTTACATAACTTATCTCACTGAAATTCTCTCAAGGGTCCTCCACAACAGGACAGCTCATTCTCATTTTATATAGGAAGGAATGGAGGTTCAAAGAGTTAAAGCAACCAGCTCAAGGCCGCACAGATTATAAGTGGCAATTTGGGAACCTTTCAAGCAAGGCACAAAACACCAATTATTTCATCCCTTGATTCCAGAAATCTGTATTTTGGGTTAATCTTTATAATCTGCCTACTGTTGTTTTCCTCCTGTCCTAGTAAGTAATCTAGGAAAAAATAATAGGAAACGATAGCACAAATAATGGACAAATGATGCTATTTCATTAGTTAAGTCAGTTTAAACATCTCTTAACTGGTCAAGGGCAAATAGTTGACCTTACATCTTTTTGAGTCATAGTCATTAGTTACACAGGCAGAGAACAGAACTCAGTTGGATGAAGGGCTGAAGCTCCAGGGAGCTTAGCACTGGGGATTTTGAGGCCCGAGGCACAGCCCCAAGACTCTAATCATCGGGAGAGCACTGTGTCCAGAGGGACGCACACCTTCTGAGTCTAAATCCCCTACTATTAGAAGCTTTTTTATTGAGACTGACAGAAGTGAATTCCTCAGGTCAGGAAACAGAACTCTTTCAGCTGAGTCGTGATATTTAAAACTCGCTCTTTTCGAGTCTCTTGCCTGGCCAATCAAACTGTCTTTGCAGAACAAATTGTTGGATAATGAAACGCATATACTTAGCCGGAGAGTGCTGTCCTATTTACAGCACCCGCTTCAGCCCGAGGCACATCTCTGGCTGTTCCACTTCTATCTATAAGTTAAAGCAATGGCCTCGGCAAGCAGTACACTCTGTACGCAGCTGCAACTCGTTATCGGCTTTGTCCAGAATTACAAATAGAACAAACACATTTTGCAAGGGCTTTTTCCCCTTTTATGTAGAAAAGGAGGAATTAAGCAATCAGTGAAATGCTGATTGATCAGTTATGCTGACTTAGTGAAGTCCAAGGCCACATTAGTACTATTAACCCCTGGAAAAAAAAAACAGCAAAAAGTTCTTGGAACTTTATTTAAAGCAATATTTCTGAGAGGTGAAGTTGTAGATTCTCCCACAGGGAAAATATCTGTGTTTCGCTGAGTACAATTCACTCACCCAGATTGCTCTGTAATGTAATGATGGCTAATGCATTTTGTAAAGAGAATTCATGTCATTTGGCAGATGTTGGTTGACCTCAGTTGTGTTTAACCCAATGAGATGACGCAAATCAATTTTAGTGAATCATCTCACTCCTGTGCCTTGACTTTGACTTCACCTACCAATCCTGGGGTGACATTTAGGCCTCTTTTTACCAGGAATTGCGCCACTTCCAAAATTCAAATATCCTTCTCTCTATGTACCCCTTTCCTTATTCTTTGACCTTATATATTCAAGTAGTCCCACTATTAACAGTTTTTGAGAATCCTCTCCTATCCAGCTTAGAGTCTAGTGTCTATAATTATAACCATTTCTTTGTGGATAACCTCAACTTCCACACCCCTGTTTCTCTCTAACTGGTCTGGCAAAACTTAGATCTTTGGTAAATAATCCTCCATCTCTATGCCTGCAACCATGTAGTTGAAATGGTGGGAGAAAACCACATACAGGGACATTCTGGTCTCACTCTTCATGATCAGTGTCAAATGGAAATTTGATACTGGTGGGTCACCTGCTACAGTTCTCTAATGAGAGCATGTCTTGCTCTTCACAGAAATTATTTTAAACTTTTTTGTCCTCGGTCAAACACTATATATCCTAGTTTCTTATAGGGTAGACACCATACTCTCATCTTCACCATTACCAAATAAACCAACCTTCAGCTTGAGAAGGGATATTTCAAGCATCTACACCTACTTCCCTCCTGTTACAATGATGGAAATGTCCCTCCTCCTATCATAAGCCAATGCTTCTCCATGTTCCCTAGACTCCATCTTGACCCTCTTTGTCAGTCTTCACTTTTTGGTTCTATTCTTTGTATTGTGTATTACTCCTTTCTTTCAGATAGAATAGTCTCATCAACTGCAAATATGGCCTTGGTCACCATCTGTTTTAAAAACAAACAAACAAACAAACAAACAAACAGCAAATAAAACCCTTCCTTGCTTCACACTCTCTACATCAATCAGGTTGAGTTTTTATAATGTAAGTGAAATAACTTCATTTTCTATGTGCTATAGACTGAATGTTTATGCCACCCACATGCACAAATTCATCTCTTGAAACTCTAATCTCCAACATGATGGTATTTGGAGAAGTGTTGCTAGGAGCTAATTAGTTCATGAGGTGAAACTCTCATGAGGGGATTAGTGCCCTTCTAAGAAGATACAGGACAGGAGATAGTTTGCTTTTTCTCTTTATAATATGAGGAAACTAGGAAGAGGGTTCTCACCAGAACCCAAACATGCTGACACTCTGCTCTCAGAATTTCCAGCCTCCAGAATTGTGAGAAATACATGTTTGTTGTTTAAGCCACCCAGTCCACAATATTTATTTTAGCAGCCTGAGCAGCCTAACATCAGGTTAAAATTCTTTGGTGGCTTTCTATTGTACGATGAATGACAACCAATATCTTAACATGCCCTAACAACCCCTATTGGATGTGGAATCTGATTCAGTCACATCGCTTCTGGTCAAAATCCTCCCTTGTTCACCATCCTCTTAACCCACCAATCAGTTCCCAGAAGGTATCATTAATTCTCAAATCAAAGCCTTCATGAATGGTGTTTTCTCTGGCTAGCATGCTCTTTCTCCACATTACCTATTTAGTTAATATGTATTATTCATATTTTGGCTTAAATATCACTTCTCAGAGAAATGGTGCCTAGTCATCCAATATAAAGCTTATTCCTTCTTGTTATTTTCTAGCTAAATACTGTCTTTTTCTTCAGAGTTGCAATTATTCATGTAACATAATTTGTAATCATAAATGGTATAATCATGTAAGCTATCTTACTACACCAAAAACCCTGCTTCATTTATATTTGTTAAACATCTCCTATGAGGTATCATGAGACTTGAGACATGCCTGTTAGTTTCACCATTGCCTAATGGAATACCTGATGTCTAATAGAAGATATTCAACTTGTCGAATGAATAAATAAATGAATAGATACATGACGAAGAAATTAGAGCTACAAAGTCAGGTGATTAGGAAACACTTTTCCCCCCAGTTATCCCTTAATTCTACTAAGGTTATCAATATAGGACTATTGGATGTTTAATCAAATTAGTGTTCTTTGTTGCTGTCTTCTGAGATCATAGCACTTGATAGATATTATCTCATCAACTCTTCTACATCCTGTCATTTAGGTGGCAATGACTTGTGTTTAGAGTGATTATGATATAGAAAGGTTAATTGGCTTGGCTAAGGGGTGGAACATGTTCATGACAGAGCCAGGGACAGAATTTACCTCTACTTCTTGACTATTTTAGTATGCTGCACACTTGTTAATAAAGAAAATATATTGGAGATAAATCCACATCAGTAGGTTTGTAAAACTGGTAACTTCCTTCTGAAATGTATTACTGTAAATATTTATCCCCTTCACATAGCACATTTGATGAGATGCACCTTCAGGCCACATACTCTTTTTTAATGATCATTAACCTTTCTCAATCTCCTTACAAGAAAATGATGCAGACAAAGGTGAAACATCTCAGCTACTGTGATAGAATGAATTAATGTCAAATTAATGTTTTGGGGTTTTGAGTTGACTTCTATAAATACACAGTTATGTTTTTCATCCTCATTTGAAGAATAGCTTTTACCTTTAATATTAAAAATCCTAACTCTTCTGATTGTTGAGACTTAAACATATGAAAGGTAGATTAATAGGAATCAGGATGCTTTGAGTTCTAGGGAAATGTTTTGTAAAATATGTTACTTAACTCTTTATCATTCATACATATTAATATATAAAATATTTTAAAGCCGTAAATTATTTTCAACTGACTTCAATTAGAGTTTTTCTCGTGCTAGTCTGAGTGTTTAACTATTCCTTGAAGTAAAAAAATTACATGAAATATAATTGCAATTAAAATTCGGAGCTTATTTCCGCTGGTTTGTTTGAAGTGTGTAAGAGAATGGTTGTCACATTTTACCTTGAAATGGATTAAGATATTGAGAGCATATATTTAGTGAGCAAATATTTTAACTTAGATATATTTTTTAATTGAATTGAAGTGTCCAGTATATTTCCCCTCACACACTAAGACAGGTGCCCTGGTGAGGCCTGTAAGCCTATCAGGGTTAGACTGTTACCTGTCTCCTGGACTTTGGAGCCATGCATTTTCTTTGCAAGAGATAAGGAAAAGTGCCTCACCTTAGGTCTGGAGAAGCACGGAGCCCAGTGTCAAGGTAGAGGAGTAGTTATTTTCCCAGACTTAGCACAGGGTTTTCAAGCCTGAAGAAAAAGATTAACCTCCTTAAAAAAGGACTTTGCTAACTGGGGCCTGGACATGGCAATCCTGTTTCCAGCCATCCTGTGTATAAGCTTTAAAAATCAAAAGTTTGTTTTCTTTGAGTTTGATGTGGCTCATCTTTCCTTAGCCTTTCGTATTCAAGATTTGGAAAAGAAGGAACAGTGGTGAGCTGAGTAATTCATTGGATTCTGATGAGAAATTCTATTATTCCTGAGTTTGAAGCCCTCCTAACTTTAATATAACTTTGGTATGAGCCTTTACTTTCCTCTCTGTGGCTTTCCTCTCTGTGGGTATTCCTATTGGGTATGATAGTAGATATAGAATTATAAATTCATGGATGTTTAAGGTTTTATTTATTTTAAAGCTTGCTGTTTTTTAAATATATACCTTATGTGTTTATAGCATTCAATATTAATTTAAGTTCATTTAAAAATACATTTTAACATGAATTTTTTCTGACTTTTATGTTTTTCAGAAAATATTTTTTTTAAACAAATTAGTTTGAGATTTCATGGTTTATACCTTGTCTTTATAGTAACACATGCAGTGGATAATTACAATTTTATTCTAGCTAATTTGACCCGTGTTGATCTCGAGACCCATTGGCCAAAATTGGCTGGTGGTTAAGTGTGGTTATTTCTGTTGGGTTGAGAAGTTGTTGGATCTGAAGTGGCTCCTAGGGTGAGGATAAACTCCTTTGGGAGATGAGAGATGACATGAGGGTAGTTTACTTTGCATTAACAGGTGGTCACATTTCATCCTGTGAGAGCTGCCGCAGAGGAATACTGAGTTGGCCTGTTATGTGTGTGTCTTACGGGTCTTGAGTTTCTTAGACCTTCAGTTGTTCATGTTATTATTGAATGGTGAGAGTAGAAAATTTATGTCATGTTTCTTTTCAAGACTAAATTTGAAAGATTTTTTCAAAAGTGAATATTTGGGGGGCAAGTCTGTGTTTGAGTATTGTTTCTATTCTAGGACTTAGCACCATGGTTGGCACACAAAAGGCCTTCGATAATTGCTGAAGGAAGGAATTGGACAATTAATTGTCACTTATGGCCTATAAGAGGTCACAGTCACTACTATTTCCAACCCGTTGATAGAAAATAGAGACAAAGAAGAAACTAATTTAGGATCACACATCACGAATGAGACACAAAAGAGTATCTGTGCAAAAGTGTATATATTATATTTTTAACTCTGCACTGTAGTCGATATGCAGTGTGGAGCCATTTAATGATTTTATTCAGTGTATGAAATAAGAATATGTGATTGCAACTTAACTGGATGGTGCAAATAAGATGTTCAAAAGTTCATAAAGAAAGTATGATTTCACATACATGGCTGTGAAGAATGAGCAGGCTACAGACATTGAGAAAATTAATAAATGTTCAGCCTCAGATTTCTTCATAACGTAAAACAGTGCAGCATTGTACATCGATCATTTCTCATAGTCTATTTAATCAACTCCATTTTATAAAGACAAAGCTTCAGGAGACAGAAGTTGTGTGGCCTTTGACCCTGCTGGCAATGTGTCAAGTCATGTGAGATTCATTTGTATGTTTTAAACGTATTGTTTTAGAGTTGCACATTACCCGCCTGACTTCTTTCTTTCCTTTGTTCCTTGTATCCCTTGTAGCTCACTCTAAGTATTTTCTCTGAGGAAATAATGTGGCAGGGTGAGGAAGAGAAGAGAAAAAAGTAGTCGAGGGGAGAGTATTGACATTTGATTTTAGACAGAGAAAGCTGAAGTGTAGTAGAAGAACATCCAGGAGAGCTAGACTCTAGTCTCTGCTGAGTCTGGCTTGACCTTCAGTGTTCATTGCTTTTAGATTTTATACCATAGGCTGGTGCCTTGACTTCTTATCGTATCATTGTGAAATAACTGTATGTCTTTTCTTTAGGCTTTCAGGGCCATCTTGACCTATTATATTCCCTGCCCTGTATCCTACATGCTGAACCGAAGACTACTTATAAACCCCCCAAAGTGAAAATAACAGTTAAAAAAATGATGGTGCTCAACGGGCAGATTTGCTGGGGTTTTCCCCCCAGTTACATTTTATTTATTCTGGACCCTAAACAGAGTTAGCTGGAAAGACAGTTTACAGAAAGTGCATACAATGCAGGACTTACTTTGAGGTTATTAAAAATTTTTATTCTCAGAATTGAGTTCTGTTTTCTCAGTTCACTGTGTTATTTCAATTTGCTTTTCAGTATTATCAAGATAAATATTATGATACCTTCACAATAAGGAAATTCCTTATTTTTCTTACCCTGTGTATTAAAAATAAAAGTAAAATGAGAGCTATATGTTCTAGTGGATAGCAGTTCTTTTTGTATATTGTTCACAGAATGATCATTAATTATCTCTTATTTGCATGTGAATGGAGAAATTAAACTATACTCCTGAAAGGCCTTCAGTTGAAGGTTTTAGTAACTTTCATTAGGTTTTAAGTCTTCAGAACTTATATAAATAGAAAAATAAGAAAAAAATGTTCTAATAAAAGACCTGTGCTTTATTTCAAGGTTTACCGCATAATTTATCTAGAGGACATACAATTCTATTTGTGAATATGGAGAAGTGGATATATTTTTAAGAAAAATTCATAGTTTGACTTGAGAGAAGCAATATTTTATAACTAACCAGTGTCCCTGAAAACCATGTATCTACCTTTGTATTGTTATAATAGGGAAATATTGATTAATTAATCAAGTACTAATTAACCCCGTTAATTAATGGTAGAAAAATGACATTTATGGATGACTTTTTGAGTCATGGTCTTTAATAATTTGAGGAATGTGGTCACCATTTTTAGTACAACTATTATTCTAACCTGATAAGTTTTCTGTTTTCCGAGTTACATATTCTATGTGTAACCATTCTGAGCAACATCGTACTAATAATTCTCCCATTACACAACTTTATTTCTTTCACTTGTATTACTTTTTACAATATGTCTGATTATTCTTTTTATAGGAGCTTTACTATTACTGTTTGACCTCAAGTTCTAATTCCAGTCAATTAACTTTTAAAAGTAAATTTTCAAAACCTTGACACAGTTCTCAACTTTCTAGTACTTAATTCTTTGCTTTTTTAGTTCACAGAGTTTTCAAGAATACTCTCTGAAAATAACCAACTCCCTAATCCAAGTTGAATTAGCAAAGAATATTACATATTTTCCTCTTCTTATGAGCTGAGGATGATCTTGATGAGGTCAAGTATAGGCTAAGATAGATGTCATGAAATAAACAATACCAGAATAAAACATGGAATTCTTCGACACCAAAGGAGTGTCAAGAGTTGAAATCCAAGTTGGCATTTTTGACTGTTTGCTACAAGTTTGTAGAATTCAAGAGCTGGATTTTTTTTTTTCTGTTTTTCTTTCTCCTCACCTTGCTCTCCTTTTTGTTTTTCTATCTAGAGCATTACTTTGTTTCAAAAATTTTAATTTCAGTAAAATTTAAAAAGGTACCCTGCCTTTCAATGACTCAACTCAGAACTCCCCAAATCTGGACAAAGAAATAGCTGTATGGTTTATTCATAGAAACTTGCAATATGTTTTAGTGAGGATGAAACTGAACCGTTTGTGAAGGTAGTGGTCTGATTGCTAGGAGGCTAGAGTACAACTTCCTGGACCATGTTCCTCTGAAAAGAGGAGACCATGGAAGAAATCAAATGTAATATAAAAAGGGGTAGAGTAGGAATGTGTGTGGGTGACTTGTTTTTAATTAAAAAAAAAAGTTTACGTCATTCGAATGTAACCTGCTATCCCTTACTTCATGAAGTCGGTAACTTTAAAACACATTGCACAAGTTGCCTCTCTGTGATCATCAAATATGTTTAATTTAATGAGGGTCCAATATTCTTCTACCACATGACCTAGATTATAATAGATAAACCCTCCTCATGGCCAGAGTTGCTCTTTGGTGTCTTGCAAAATCATCTGTGTTATCTCTTTGCAAAAGTTAAAAAAACAAGCCCAAGCCCTCCAGAGCTGCCTGTTCTGTTGAGCACATTAGAAGATGGTTTTGTTGCAGTGATAATCATTGGGCAAAAAGGCTGATGAATTGAATTCTTAAAGCTTTTTCTTAGAAGTATTTTGCTACTTCTAAGAGTGATAAGGGCCTAATGATTTAGTCATTTCATTTATGAAGCTTACTAGAGGCCTGGTGCACAAAAATTTGTGCACTCAGGGGTGGGGAGGGGAGTCCTTGAGCCTGGCCTGTGCCCTCTCACAGTCTGGGACCCCTCGGGGGATGTCCACCTGCTGGCTTAGGCCTGCTCCCCAGGGGATTGGGCCTAAACTGGCAGTCAGACACCCCTCTGGCAGCCCGGGAGCACTCGGGGGATGTCCACTTGCCAGCAGGGAGCAGGCCTAAGCTGCAGTTGGACATCCTTAGTACTGCTGAGGAGGCGGGAGAAACTCCTACCACTACCACTACTATACTGACAGCCATAAGCCTGGCTTGTGGTTGAGCAGAGCTCCCCCTGTGGGAGCGCACTGACCACCTGGGGGCAGCTCCTGCATTGAACATCTGCCCTCTGGTGGTCAGTGACCAGTCATTCCCAGTTGTTCTGCTGTTAGGGTCAATTTGCATATTACCCTTTTATTATATAGGATGTTGTGGTTATGGTAAGCCAAAGTTTAAGAAGATGTTTAGGTCAACACTAAGTGTAGAGTTAGATTTATGTAATTGGTAGTTCTTTCACCAATTGTTCCATCATTTATAATTTAATTTTTATTTGAAATGTAATTATTCAGAACTTACATTCCTATAGTTATTTCTACTAAAGCTTTAGATCTAGTATTAAATTATTCAAGAACAATGAGATGACTTTGCCTCATTTAGATGTCTCTTATATCTATAAAACAAAGGAATTAGGAAAGATCATTTTAAAGATTCCTTTCAGCTATCTACATTTTTAATATCCTCTGTTTGTCTGATGAGAATTTAAGCATTAAATTAAAAGTTTTACAATTTTCTATAAGGCGTCTTTCAGCAGAAAACAATTCTGTTTCCTGATTTACAGAGACTGATACATAGAAAGTATTTAATTAATACTTCCTTGAATGGTTATAATAATAATACTAGCAATTATTATTTTTAGTAATTATGGACTTTATATATGAACAACCATGAACATTCCATGGCATTTAATTATTCAGATTCTGGGATAAGTAAATTTAAGCAATCCTATATAATGAAAGTCTAATATGCTAAGTGTCTGGTCATCTGTTCAACCAATCAAAGCATAATATGCTAATGATATGCTACGGCTGCTCACCGCTCACTATGGCATGCACTGACCACCATGGGGCAGATAGTTGACTTATCAATCAGTCACTATGACGTGCACTGACCAGCAGGGGCAGATGCTCTGACTGGTAGGTTAGCTTGCTGCTGGGGTTTAGCCGATCGGGACTGAGCGAGATAGGCCAGTCACGTCCTGGAACCCTCCCACGGTCCCTCCCTGGTTGGCCAACCTCCTGCATCCCTCCCTGGCCCTGATCATGCACTGATGGGGTCCCTCGGCATGGCCTACACCCTCTCACAATTCAGGACCCCTTGGGGGATGTCAGAGAACCAGTTTTAGCCCAATCCCACAGGCCAGGCCAAGAGCCCCCACTGGTGCATGAATTCATGCACTGGGCCTCTATTATTATATAAGATAGAAAAATATAAAATATCCTTTGCTATTTTGAGTAAATCCAGCTAAATCAGTTAGTCAGCTAGAAGTATGGCTTTCAGGCCAATCAGTTCTACCAGGTAGATTAGTAGAAATAATTTATAGTTTTACTTCTATATTATTCTTCATTTCTTATATTATATTAATTTAAACATAATAAATCAGAGAATTATGGATTCTTTCTTCTCATTATTTGGTTTTACTGGTTAAATTTTTCTTATTGCCAGGCAATATAATATATTTTAGTATTACTACCTCTAGAATCACATATTATTCCTATCAAATTTGATCTTAACCAGCCTGTGACATGCTGGAAAGAAGATAGATGTTGGCTAAGAGTTGAGTTCTGTTCTTGGCTTTGTAAATTATTACTAGTTGTGTGGTCTTGATCTGGAACTCACTCATCATTGTTATCTGTGAGATAGGGATAGTATTAGCTACATTCAGTTGAGGGATTCCTTTTAAGATTAGCAAATAAGTCATGCCAAGTGCCTAAATCAGTAGGTGGCATTCTGTGGGTGAGCAACATATGTCAAGTACCCCAAGTTTCAGGAAGAATCATGTTTATCATCATTGGAGCCATTAAATTTTATTTAAATACCTATTTGCACTAACTGGCATAATAGCAAGTGGTGTATTTATTTCTCCACATAGATATATGTTAATATATTGTGGTTTATAAATTTAAATACTTTAACTTCTATTGTAGAATTTTTTTTACTTATTACACAAGGATTTCCTCTTTTTTCCAATCCTTTCAGGAAAATTGAAAGATTTGATTAGGAATCCTACATGACATAATTTTAAATAAGTTATCTCAGGGTCAAAATTCCATTTTTAGTATTTTAAGTTATCTGATATTTAAAATTCCAGGAAGCTTTGTGTTTCTTTTCTTAATTTTAACTTTTAATGATTATAACTTACTATGTGTAACTTTAGGCAGTTTGCTACACTGTATGACTACTATAATGGGTTTTGGCCTATTTCCATATAATCAGCCCTCCACAACTTGCATCTGAAGCTTGTTTTTTTGTCCTTTTTGGGCTAACTTCCACGTGACCTCACTTTGCTTGCACTTTACTCTGTTTGTGTTTGACTATGACTTCAGTTTGCCAAGGTCACTGAATTCTGAACCAACTCTTCAAGGCATTGTCCACTGTTCTCATCCTACACAACAAGCTTGTTTTACTCACTGGCTAATATGTCCTCTTGCATTTATATATTCTTTAGCAAAGATGTATGCACCTAATCATGATCTAGAAAATTATTCAGTGCTCTTGAAAAAAGGTCAATTGCATCTAATATTTCCACTAAGTCTAGCAATGTCTCTTTTTTTAAGGAAGAAATTAGTACAAGATTTATTCTTTATAAACACACGTCTCTCTTTAAGGTTTTCAAGTGAGGGTCTTATAAGTTATAGCTTTTTTTATTATCCTAGTATATAAATCACATGTGCCTTTGATTTTTATGTTTGAAACCATTTTTACTAGGTCTTTTTTCAGCTTTATTTTCAACTACCTTTGATTCACTTCAACCACTCTGTATGTTATCAAATGTTAGATTGACAAGCACATTCATGAAAATTGGTTCCTCAATTTCTATCCCTCAAAATACCAATTGGATCTTAATGAATATGTCTCACTTGATTAGATTTCCTAAGACTTCAGGTTATTTAAAAACCACGTCATCTAACAGCTTGATATCTGCCTATTGTCATTATTGATGAATCTTCTCCTTGGTCAAACTTTATACAAGGAAATTTTCTACCAGATTCTCATAGTTTTTGTGATGGGAGAAAATATGTGCCTTTTATGTATATACAAATCTACACCCTTTCCCCTCAAAGGATAGCCTTTTTTGTCCTTATTCTCTTTTAAGACAGTGCCCCCTATTTTATTAAGCTAATACAACTCAGAATTAACCACAATAATCACTTCTACTTTTATATTCCATTTTCATGCATCTATGCTCAAAGTTAAGATAGCTTTCTTTCTTGGCGGTTGCTTCACCTTCTTCTCTTAATTTATTTGCCTTCCAGACATACCTAGTTTCTTGCTTTAAATTTACCTCTTTCATACTTACCTAGCAGGGGAGATAAAATGATAAAAAGGTGGTTTTCTCAGGGCGAGGCTTATCCATTGCATTCCTGATGTGCTGACTCTTGTGATTTCCCGAAATGTGGGAAACTCCACTGCATAATTTGTGGTAGTAAGCGGGGAGGGGATTTTGACCTCTTTAAAATAGCTTGTCATAGAATTAGTAATTGACTCTTCTCTTTTCCTCAGTATCTTTATTTCATCTTATATTCATCTGACATAGTTTTATTTCCTTCACTTAAATAAACATCATCGATCAGGCAGAAACTTCGTATAGAGGAATTTATCCACCCCTCCCATCATTTCCACAGAAGCACCTCTTGCATGTTTGCTGTATTGAAGACTTTTTGTAGATGCATCATTAAGAGTTGTCTCTGATTCATTTCTTCACAAGACACACTTTGAGAGGGCAGTTGGCAGTTTCTGTACCTTTCAAGAAGGAATAGCTAACACCATTATTTTCACTTTATTTCAAACCATGAGACTTTTATTCTCCAGGATGAGCAATTTTTTCTAATTGGTAGCAGACTTCTCCTTGCTTATGTCAATGGATTGTCCAAATGAAGAGGAGACAAATACAGACTGTTAATCAGGTTGCTATATGTTTCCTTTTAAGATGATTATTGACATAAATAGATTAATGGGAACAAGAATGTGGAAAAAAGAAGAAATAGTACTAATTAAAAGCATATGAAAGTATGTGACTTCATTAACAATTTAAAATTTAAATGAAAACAAATTATCATTTTTTTTGGTGTTCAAAGAAGCAAATAAAAGATAATACCTAATGTTGGTGAGAATGTATCAAAAGGGACACTCATATATTGTGATTGATATCTACATGGGTGCACTTTCTTTGGAAAGAAATTTGGTAATATTTATCAAATATTCATATTGATATACATTGTACAACAATAGAAACAATGAAAATGGAATATGTTGTAGCCATTTCAATCAAAGTTTTAAAAGAACATGTAATGCCACACCAGTGTGGCTCAGTGGTTGAGCATTGATCTATGAAGCTAGAGGTCACGGTTTGATTCCCAGTCAGGGCACATGCCCGAGTTGCAGGCTCCATCTCCAATGTGGGGCATGCAGGAGGCAGCCAATCAATGGTTCTGTCTCATCATTGATGTTTCTATCTCTCTCTCCATTTCCCTTTGTCTCTGAAATAGATACAAATATATTTTAAAAATAATGCTAGTAGCTCATGAAAGCATAATGAAAGTTAATCACAGTTTTCAAAATTATGACCTGTGCATACAAATAAATGCTAAAGAAAAACACACTAACTTATTAGCAAAGGTTATGTTTGAAGGGTGGGCTATTATCTATTTTTCCATATTTTCCAAATTTCTTTAATATCAAATAAAAATAAAGACTACTTTGTACTTGATATAGTACCATTTTCAATACTAGATATCCCAATGATAAAGTAATCAAATTAATTGCTCTTAGGGATTTGGAAGACTGAATGCTTTCATTTCTCTAAAGAAATGATAAATTATAATGTTAGTTAACGATACTTCTCTCTCTGCCCCCCTCTCTATAAATGTATGTATAATCTTTCTATGTATATACACATATATACATATATTCATCTATATACTGGTATATATATTCAAGGAATTTTACTATATATGAAAGAAATAGAATAGTTCTTAGCATTAAATTAAAAACTACCAGAATGTTATTTGCTGCATCAAAACTGAGAAAAATAATGTTTAGCTTTAATTTAGTTTTAGTTTTCTACATGGGATTGTGCAGAGAAAAGTAACCCAATCCTGCAACTATGATAAATGTTAATAGAAAAGAGGGGTTACATTTATATATAATATTTTGCTTTTTTGAGTGAGTGAGACAAGATTAGAGAACCTTTAATGGCCTGGCTCTTTCAAAACGCATTTCAAGTGCTCAGATTTCCTCAGGCCCTGTGTGTACGTGGGTGTATAGGTGTCACTCTGCTTACTTGTGTGCAATTTATGTGAGGAGAGGAGCATGTAAATGCAATCAGAGGGAATAAATCAATTCAAATTAAAAACACCTTTTAAAAACATGCTTGAAAAAGTGTCTTTAATCAAAGTGAAATATATTCACTAAATTTTTCATGTCAGACTTAAATGTCCCTACCAACCAATTCTTATTACCTCATCCTTTTGGTCTATCCTAATGTAAACATCCTCATTAATATAATAATTTGTTTTCCAGTTTGGTTGTAGATTTCAGTCTGTTCCCAACTGTTGTATTTAATAAAAGCACAGACAATAAAGAGAGGAAATATACTACAATGTTCATTGCATGAGTACTTCTGGGTAAGGAGACCATGATCTAAATTTATTTTGCATTAAATTTAAAAAATAATAAGTAGATGCCATTATTTCTAATTTGGGAAAGGCCAGTTTCAATATATATACCTATATATCTATATATCTATATATGTATATATCTATATACATCTATATCTATGATGAGACCAGGGCTTAATCTACAATTGCACTGAGCCAGTAAATACTGTTTTGAAGTCTTTAATTGTCTAAGCTGGGAGTTTTCTTTCTGATAGTTTTCCCCTCCAATTCATTTTTTTAAGTCATCTTTCTTTCATATAAATGTCACCTTTGTTCAAAGCACTTCTGTAGGTACAACAAACACTGTTTATGGATTAAGGGCAACCATTTTAAGGCATGCAAAGTCTTCCATGTTATGATTTCTATTCATTTCCCCACCCTATACCTTGTATTCAGGCTTTATTGGACTGTTTCAGAGCTTTTAAAAACATATACCATAGGACTTCATGGTTTTTTTAAAAAATATTTATTTATTGATTTCAGAGAGGAAGGGAGAAGGAGAAAGAGATAGAAACATCAATGATGAGAGAGAATCATTGATTGGCTGCCTCCTGCACGCTCCCTACTGGGGATCAAGCCCACAATCCAGGCACGAGCCCTTGGCCTTAATAGAACCTGGGACCCTTCAGTCCGCAGGCTGATGCTCTATCCACTGAGTTAAGCCACTAGAGCAGGACTTCATGTTTTTATGCTGTTGCTCATGCCATCCCTTCTGTTACTCTCCCCTCTGTCTACTTGGTATACTCTTCCGCATCCTTCAGGATAACATGGTTCAACACAATCCCACACTTAAATTTTATTGCACATGAGCAAGGGAGTTTATTTAATTATTTTTTCATTGTATTTGGACACACTACCATAACATTACCTATTTTATTCATTACTTATGTATACTAGATTAGGCTATATTTTCAGTTTTCTATCACCAGGAGCTATGATAGAAAGTAATTTGAATTTGAAGAGTGTCTATACATGAATACAACAAGTAAGACAGATGATTGAACTCAACTTAGTTCTTTTTTTAAAAAAACCACCCATCCTCATCCTCTACCCCCTAGTGCTAGCGCTCACCCCATGTCAGTAAAAGTTACAGTCTCTGTCATTTTATGTCAGATTTTCCGTGTTGGGAGGCCCTAGGAGGGAGCCATTATTCCTTGGCCTCCTTTGAAAGTATCAAAAGAAAGTGCTGCAGTATTTCCTGATCTGCATAGACACATGACAAGTGAGAGCTTCCCCCCAGCCAATGGGAACCTTTGCCTGCCGGATCAACCATGGGATTGAAGGGCTAAATTATGAATTTCAACTCAGTTGAAACATGAATGCTCAAGTTTGAGAAATTTATATGTACATTTTAATAATTAAAAATCGTTTTTTAAAATTCAAATCAATGTTTGCCATTGTTTCCTACACTTACATATCTAACGCTTGAGAGGGATTTAAATAGGCTGCTTTGCTCCAGTTGTGTTTTACTTAGTATTACCCATTGCTTTAAAATTTGGAACACAGAACTTTATTAACCCAAAAGATCAAAATGAAGCAAAAACTGTGTATTTTACTCTCTAGTCGTGGAGAAAAGTCTATTCTGACGTCCTTTTTGGCTTTATCTGATTCCCACTGTCTTTTTCCAAGCAGAAAATGGTAAGTCTTCAGGTTTCTTTAGAAATCCAACATTGCTTTTTTTGAGGCAAATAAGGCATCACATCTAATACAAGTAAAAAGCCTTTGACTCTTGGCGTTATTAGAAATTTGCTACTCTTTAGGGTGAGATGCCTAAGGTTGTCTAGGTCATTCTATTCAGCTGCATAAGCAATTCCTTTGATGGCTGACTGGCTTTCTACAACACTAGCATTATTTCAGCCGGAGAAGGTAGTGTTTGATGTTTTGCAATTCGTATTACATGTCCATAGAACATCTCCGGGCATTACCTTGGGAGGAGGGGTTAAGAGAAGGAGGAGCTGTGGCTGAAGACATTTAATAACAGAATGAATGGAAATTCAAAGATCCCTGTGCAGTCAGCCCTCAGCACCTGACTGTACTCCCCTCTCCCCAGCTTTCTGTCATATTAATTAAAAATATTACAACAAAATTCTCATAAAATATATGTAATTTCATTTAGTTTTAGTCACAAATCCACATCTTCAAAATGACGAGGATTTTGACAGCTTGCAAAGTGGTGAAGACCCTGAAGACTGGTTTTGGCTTTACCAATTTGACGGCACCACGTCAATGGAAATTTTCAAGACCTGGTGTAAGGCTCCTCTCTGTCAAGGTAATATTCTCAGATTTTGCTTCTCATAAAATTGTATGGGGTATAGTTTAGTGTGAAGCAAATATTTGAATGTACTTCTGAAACGTTAACTTATTAATATTCGCTTTACCATAGAACCTACTGATTTACCTGATGCTTATTTTTATCTGCTCTGAGTAAAAATACAGCAATTTTCACACAGTACAAAAGGAGGGTCACAATTCCTGTTAACATGTAAACTGTAAGTGCTCTGTTTAGAAAGCAAATACTTTTAAAAGCTTTTAGGGCTCTGTGTGCTCAGACACTACTGCTCACAGTTTGATTTCAAACGTGGGGTTGCTTTTATTCATGAGCCACATGGCGGTGTGGTAAGCCCTGTTCTATATTGTCTCACTGTAAACTTTTATCTTTTCAAATGCCTTCTTTTTTCAGAAAATGTTTGAAAGGAACATATCTGATACTTGCAGATCTTCATGTAGACAATGATTTTCCCTTTTTCCTCTTAGCCCTTCTTTAGAAGGCCAACTTTATGAGTTTTAGTTTGCAGAGCAAGACAGAGATAATTAGCAGCTGATGATTCTGTTCCTCTGAGTGTATATATAACTGAAGAGCAGGTCCAGGAAGGGAACATTAAGTGCTCTTCCTTGCTCCGACCCCTGAATCATGAGAATTCACTAGGCTTCTGTTCCTTTCTGTACCTTTGTGAAGATATTTATTACCTGAGAAGTCTGAAGCTACTCCATGGGAACTTTGACAATGCAAATCACCTGTTGCTGGAGTAATCTCAGTAGTTCTTTAGTAGTAAGAGCTATGAAAAATGAAGTAGAAAAAAACCCTAAACAATTTCTCTCAGTGCATATACAATTAGGTTGTAATAGTTTTAAGTATTCTGCTTATACTTTATTAGAGGCCTAGTGTGTGAATTCATGCATGGGTGAGGTCCAGCTGGCCTGGCCCCGGTTGGGGAGGATCGGAGTCGGGTCTGTTGAGAGGAGGAGATGTCAGGAGGTTGGCCAGCTGGTCCACCCCAATTGGGGCCCAATCAGGGCCTGGCCAGCCAGGCAGAGGAGCTACGGGCAATTGGCCAGCAGGCCCCACTTTCTAATGTGGTGGTGGGGGGGGGCCCATCAGGGTCAGTGGCTGGGAGAGGGGGTAGGGGAGGTTGGCCGGCTGCCCCTGATTGGTGTGTGTGGGCTGATCGGGGGTGGGGCCAGCTGGGGGAAGGGTCTCTGGGTGGTAGCCGCTGACCTTGCCCCTGATGGGAGTGGGGGAGCCAATCAGGTGCAGAGCAGGCTAGGGGAAGGGACTGCGTGCCGATGGGGATGGTGGGGGCTAATTGGGGTGGGGCTGGCTGTGGGGAGGGGCTGTGGGCAGCTGGCCTGCTGGCTCTGCCCCTAATCAGGGTTGGGGGCTAATTGGGGGTAGGGCCAACCATGGGGAGGGGCCACAGGAGGTTAACTGGCCGGCCTCACCCCCGCTTGGGCCAGTTTGCTGGCTGCAGTGGGCATCATATGACTGGTCATTCCAGTCATTATGATGATGATGTTCTGGCTGCTGGCTATATATATATATATATATATATATATATATATATATATATATCCACTGGGTTGACTAAAAGTCCTTCAAATGCTTCTACAGAGTCTACTGTAGGTTGCTCCAGTCAGGATTCGATATGGTTGTAACTGAGTGACATCTGTAGGGCTTAGCAATGCCCACAGATTCTTATGGCCTCTACTGACAGGAATGGGGAAGGGGCAGGAGTAAAAGGGAAGGAAAAGAGAGAGACAGACAGAAAGAGATAGGAGGTGAGGAGTGATATGTGGGAGGTGAGGGTGGGAGAGAGCGGACAGACAGACAGACAGACACGACTGAGAAAATTAGTCAAAATCTCAGGGTAAAGTATTAAAAAACTACTATTTTAAATTAAGAAACCCAGGAACAACCATTTTTTTTAAAAAAAATTCAGTTTAATTGTAACAAGAGAGCAGAAAGGACATATGTTCTAAAACATCACCAAAGACACAGTGAGGAGCTATAAATTATGAGAGTGTCTGGTTTCAGTTCAGTGTGAGTGATATGTCAAAGGTACTCATATATAACTTCAAAGAGAATAAGTAGTAATGAAAACAATACTGCCTAGAGTTAGACTGTGGAAGATGTGCTGCTCTCAGGTCAATAAACATTGGCCTGTATTAGTTGTCTTTCCATACCTTTGAAGGTCACTCTCCCCTTGGTAACAGAGGGTGGGTGAGACAACAGCAGTGACACACTTGTACTTTTTTGTGGCCCTTCCTTGCATAATTGTTTGTGGCTAATACTTATAGAGCATATCTGCTAATAGACAGCTATATTTCCCTTATGGGAAGAGCAACACATTTCAAGGTGCCCTTCATTTAAAAAGAATTTGATATGGCCCTGGCCAGTGTTGCTCAGTGATTGCAGTATCAGCCTGCTCACTGAATGGCTATGGGTTTGATTCCAGTTAAGGGCACATACCTGGGTTGCAGATTTGATCCCTGGCCCCAGATAGGGCGTGTGCAGGAGGCAACCAATGAATTGTCTCTTTCAATCGATGTTTCTCTCTCTCCTCTCCCTCCCTCTCTATCTTCCACTCTAAAGACCAATGGGAAAAAAATATCCTTGGGTAAGATTAACAAAACAAACAAACAAAAAATAATTTGATATTAAAGGTATACATGATCAACCACTGTAAAATATTAAACTATGAAGGTTTTAGAAACTATAACCTCTTTCTATTTGTAGTGTAAGATATAAGATGCTCATTATTACATTCAGACAATTGTAGTTGATCTGAATTCTAATCCCTCCTCTGCATTTATCAATGGTCTAAACTTGGTCAAGTCATATATTCTCTTCAAACCTAAATTTTGTCATCAATGTGTGGAAATGATTCTTTACTCAAAGGATTGTGTGACCTTCACACATGATCGGTACTTAAAAATCTATAAAATACTTTAAAAGCAAAACTGGATACTTGAAAAAATAAATTCTGTCCTATAAGTTTCAATAGGTTTTAGTAGAGAGTTAGATCATAGTTTTTTCATGTTATTCATGGGCTACCCATGCACAAATGACAAGATATATGATATAATTTCTCAAATGCTTATAGTGGTAATTTTTCACCTTTGCCTTATATTAAACTTATCTTTAGGAAGATATTGCTTATAATGAATTAGACTCAAAGATTAGAAGCAAATATTTTTTTCATGATGGTGAATTCATTTCCAATATTACAACCTAATATCCTGTTTCATTAATTCATTAATTCATTAATTCATTATTTCACAAGTAAACATGAAACTTTTATCCTGATAGTATGCAGCTAGAAAAATAGGTGGAAATAAATAGATAATGTAGATAGTCTCTGATTTCAAGAAACTTACAAATTTAAAATTCTGAGTTCATAAGTCTTGGAAAGTAGCCAAGAATAAACGGTTTTGTTTTTACTTGCAAATGAATTTGGAAATCGAAGTGATTAAATTAGAAAGGTTAAGCTCCCTATGAATAGAAAAGGGTCCAATAAATACTGCTTCTGACATTAATCCACTTATTTCTAAAAATTGTGACTTGTGTTACAATTAAGACAGGGACCTAACTGTCCAAGTATCCTTGTCTCTGACACTCTAGGTACAAATCAGTCACAGGAATCATCGTCTTTGAAAGGTTTTCATTTTGTAAAATATTATATTCTGATTCTAACATAGAAGTATCTATTTAGCTCAGTCTTGAGGAGCTATTGTGATTTGATTAGAATTGGCAACTACAAAACCTACAATTAGAAACATTTAGCTATATTGTAGTAGCTTCAAAGATAGTCACAAAAAATAGATTTTATTGTTCTATTGGAGCCTCTGTATGTAGTAGAGGTGGGATACAGGTATGATTATCACACACTTTAAAAAATAACTGTATTATACTTTTACTAAAGATAGGTTTTAGGACTGGATTCCATCCATGATAACCCAAATTATTGAAATAATAAATTAATGTTCTAATACCAAGTGAGCTGTTGCAGAATTAGTTGAAGAGATGAGCAACTTGACATATTTTTGTTGGACAACATTTCTTTAAGTTGGAAGTGGCCTCTCTTTTGAACATTTTTATTTATGTACTCCACTTTTCATAGCCCTCTTTCTAAAGTATAGACTCACTTGTTTGTCATCAACAGAGATTTTGAGCTTCTTGCCATGAAAAAAATCTTTGAAAAAGCAATAGCTGAGCAGAGCTTAGACTAGGGTGGGGGAGTAAGATAGCTAAGGTGCAACAGGGAAGGAGGCACTTGCTACTAGGACCAAGGTTGCCTTTCTTTCATGTTGCACCCAAGGCACCTCACTCACCTCACTCACCCTAGTCCCAGCTCTGGGTCAGAAGCGAAGGATTCAGGTGAGGGAAATGCCCAAAGAACTGGCACTAATCATGGCCTCAAGCTTCCCTCTCTCGCTGATGATGCCTGGAGTTGCTATTTAACTATGCTTACCCAGACTCACTGCTGGCTTAAAGGCCAATTTAGAACCCACTTCTGTGGAAATAGAGAACATTCCTTTGCCCTCACATCTTTAGACGTTCTTAACAGTTCTGATTTATGCTAAAGGTGGGAGTGTAGTAGAATGTTTCCAAAATCTCTCAAGCAGTGATCATACCAGAGGTCGCTTCAAGGTTGTAGGAGTTTTCTATGTAAGACTGGACATGCTTCATGTGATCAGAATTCCTCAGGGTTTCTACAATGACGGAGGATTGAAGACAGCTACATGGACCAGGGTCACACTTGGTGTTGGACTCTTCAGCCCTGGTGATCTCAAGTTTACACTTGATTTTGATCTTCTGCCCTAAGGAGTTAAACTCATGAAAGTATTTTCAGCTCCCCTTTATTCTTTTTCTTTTAGTCCCAACTTAATAAGTGCTATAGGATGGTCTTTATAATTCCATAGAGAGCTTATTATTGGTTAATGTGAAGCTCTTACTAATGAATCAATAGGGTTGCTGTATCACTAAGAATTTTACTGAATAAGTGTTTTGTATGATGTAGAATTAAATAGAAGATCATTTTACTTTATTGTTATAAAGTAAAAATTACCATATTGCATTGGAGATACCTCTCAGATTCAGAACACTGTACCACATAGCAGATTTTAATAAACCTACAATTTTAAAACATATTTTGTAATGGAATTTTTCTAAGTACTATATTTTATTTATAATGAGAAGCATAATTAGAATAAAAATCACTTATAAATCTTTCTCATTTGTTTATAAATGCTCAGAACATAGAAGTATTCAAGCAAATCAACCTCATGATATTTTTCCCCCAACACTGACTGAAGTTTAACCAAAGGCAGATGACTGAATATTAACTTGGGATGTTGTAAGGCTTAATTGATTACTGCCGTGACAATACTTTGAAATCCTGAAATGTTGACATTATAACTATAGCCAAGTCTCATTAAATATTCTAGAGAGCAAATTGTGCTGTAATTCTGAATTATGAGTATTCATATTGATAGCATAATTTAAAGAATAAAAAATAAGCTTTCATGTATCAATAGAGAACATTCCAAGATTTTAGCTTTTTACCATATTACCAATGAAATAAGAAACTGAAATAAATTCTGGCTTTAAGCTTCCTTCTTGCAAATCTTGGACCAGATTTATTTGATTCTTAAGAGGATGAGTACTGGCATGAACTACTAGCTCAGAATCATAAGGTAAGCAAGAAATCAAACATGTTATATAGCTTTAGGCCTTGGTGCAAATGAAATAAACTCATGGGGTGTCTACTTTTTCTGATATGCAAATAATTTACATATGCAAATAATTTACATGACAATCTGACAGTAATAGAGTCAGATTCCCAAAGTAGATCATTTTTATTTTCACTACTATCTTAAGAGGATTACTGTCGCTATAATGTTTTATATTCAGATCTTTTACGAAACTTACTGCTAAATTAGCCTGAGGCTTGGTCAGAGAAAGACAAGTGCTGTATGATTTCACTCACATGTGGGATCTAATGAAGAAAATGAACTAACAAGCAACATAAAGATGGACTCAGATAGAAAGCAGGCTGACAGCTGTGGTTAGATGGTGGGTTGGGGGAAAGGTAGAGAGATTGAGCAAAAAAGAAAAAAAAAAGAAAAAATCCTAATGGACACTGCAAACAGTGTGGTGATTGCAGCCAGTAGAGGGTGAGAAGGTGGGGAGAGGGAGGAGTAGAGGAGGGTAAAAGGGGAATAAATGGTGATGGACGATAGACTTGACTTGGGTGGTGAACACACAGTACAATTCACAGAAGCTGTGCTGTGGAATTGTGCACCTGAAACCTGGATAATTTTGTTAACCAGTCTCACCCCAATAAATTCAATAAAAAGAAAAAGTAAATAAATTAGCTCGACAGGCTTTACATCCAGAACATTTTACTTGTGAATTCTCATACGTTGGGGAAGAAATAATGCTGTACTTCCCATTTCAGAGGTGTGTAAGTACTGCAGTTAGCACAAGGACACAGGCAAGTCTGTTTTGTACAACTATACATGTAGCAAATCTGGTTAGAATTATAATTGGGCCTCAAACATCACATGGATCATTTTAATTTGGCATTTTTGTTACTGTGCTTATATGTCTGAAGCCATAGCTATTTAACCTGACTTCAGACTGCTCTAAATCACTTCTCCTGCTGTAATTTTATTGCTTACTCAAAAACTCATTTATATACTGCACTTTATCTTAATATAAAATAAACTATATTTTTCCTTTCCTTTTATTGGCTGCATTTTGAGAACACATTGTTTAAATCAAAGAATCAGTAAGGATTCTTGTTTTATATGGCCATTAGTAATGCTTTAGGTAGGATATTTTAGGATAATGCTGTTTAGAGTTGACACATTTCTTCTACTTCAACCAAAATATTGCCATGTGTTTGGAACAGAATTTGCTGTTTTTCAATTTCTTTCTTTCTCATATATTCCTGCAAGTTCCATGTATGCACAAGTCTAATGTGATAGGTGTTCACCATAAGCAATCTTAGACTGCAAGGAAAATATATTTTTGATTTGTCTCCAGTATTTTGAACTAAAAGATCCAAAGAAAACGGATTCAAAGTAAAAAATCAATATCCTCAAGGCTAGCAGAATGATACTGGGATGTGGAATGATAAATGAATAAGTGGATGATTTTTAATAACAATACTGAATACAAAGGACAAACCTAAAACAATAATAAACACAGTTTCAAAAACTTTTATAGGTTAAATTATAAATTGTGCTTTAATGTTGACTATTACTTCCTAAGATAAGCCCTCTGAATCAGCTAAGCACAGCACCATGGGCACATTTTCAAAGCTTTTTAAAAGGGAATTTGGTTGTGTGACTCCCATCAATACTTGTTGCATTTTCCTTATTCCAGGAAATGCTTTGAAACATCTACCCTTTTAAACTTGATCTCAGACAGAGTATCTAATCTAATAAAAGAGTAATATACAAATTAACCATCACTCAGAGACACCTAAGCCACGCCCACCAGCCAAGATGTGCCTCCCAGCCAATCAGAGTGGTTGTATGCAAATTAACCCAGCCAAGATGGAGGCTGGCAGCCACAGAGCTAGAGTAAACAGGAGGCTTCCGTTGCAGCTGCCTGACTAGGCCGGCAGGCCTCTGCTCAAGCAACAATGTTTCGATTATAGAAGTCACGGAGTTGAAGCAAACAGGAGGCTTCCGTTGCCTGCCTAGGTCTCCACTCAAGGTAACAAAGTTTCAATTATAGAAGATAAATAAATCCCAGAAACCTGATTCCAGCCAGCCTTGCTGGGACATTGGGTCAATGGGAGCTGTGGGCAGACTGAAAACGGCACTCAGCCCCTCACCAGGCATGCCAGCAGGTGGACATTCCACGAGGGGTCCCAGACTGTGAAAGGCCACAGCCCAGGCTGAGGGATCCCTCGCAAGTGCACAAATTTTTGTGCACCGGGCCCCTATTCCATATAATAAAAGCCTAAGCAACCATTAGGTGGAATGACCGGTTGCTATCGTGTGCACTGACCACCAGGGGGCAGACGCTCAATGTAAGAGCTGCCCCTTGGTGGTCAGTGCGCTCCCACAGGGGGAGTGCCACTCAGCCAGAAGCTGGGCTTTCAGATCCACAATATCTGTATGCTTCGGGCTAAAAGAAATCAAACTATAAGTATAAACTAGTTTTAATGCATTTTCCTTTCTATCTATATTGGTTATAAATCCTGGGCTATTTTTTGTGGGGTGTGGGTGTGGCAAGGGCTTGTTTGTATGTTTTGCATTTTAATTATATGGATGGAAAAAATGTAATTCTGAAGAGTTGTAGGTGTTAATTGCAGATACAATTTAAACATTGGTTCAAGGTCTATCAAGAGATTTTTAGAAGGCATAGAGAAATACGTGTGTGTGTGTGTGTGTGTGTGTGAATTTCATTTGAGATACTTGCATGCTGACTTTGTTCTTTTTAGTCCCCCAAAAGTGAATGTCCACTTTTGAACACTGACCAACTTGGGGACACCTAAGGACCTTGGGCTTTGACTGATGTTTAGGGGCTGTGTCAAAGTCACCTGAAATCTGGGATAATTAATTCTTTTTAAAAAAAATATATTTTTATTGATTTCAAAGAGGAAGGGAGAGGGAGAAATAAAAACATCAATGATGAGAGAGAATCATTGATTGGCTGCCTTCTGCAACCCCTGCTCCCCAACTGGGAATTGAACTCACAACCCAGGCATGTGCCCTTGACTACAATGGAACCTGGACCCTTCAGTCCACAGGTCAACAAACACATCCATGAGTGCAACCACCCAGGGCTGGGCTAATTCTCATGTTTTGGGGCTATAGGAAGAAAGAAAACACTCAGGTGTCCTGCAGTGCTCTGCATTAGAATCCCCATTAATAGCAGAACTTAATTTCTTGAGACTCTCGAAAGCCTTTGGATTCTTATCCTAAATTTGGATTTTTAGAACCACATGAGATTAAAAAGTTGTTATTTCCAAGAGATATTAGGAAAAGTTGCAAAAGAGAGAAAGAGTAAGAGAGAGAGAGAGAGAGAGGCTCCAATATCTTCATATTAGACTTAACATCTTTGGATATGAAAGATTTGTAAGACTCACCATTCCTAGAAAAAATATTGAATAAGAAATCTATGTTTCAGAATATAGTTCAACCAAAAAAATAAAACAAATGAATTAAGAATTTCAAATGTGATTAAAAGTAAAAAAAATTATCAAATATAAAACGAAAAATAAATATTTAATTGCATCAGTATTAAAATAAATAATGGGGAAGGTGGGTATGGAAGAGTGTGCTTATCTTTTTCTTTCTGTTATAAATTTTCTCTTTCATTGAATTCATTATTTAATCATTTAGC
The DNA here is from genome assembly GCA_004026665.1 of Murina feae. NCBI lineage: Eukaryota > Metazoa > Chordata > Mammalia > Chiroptera > Vespertilionidae > Murina > Murina feae. The sequence goes on along the minus strand of PVJC01002478.1, from coordinate 16,344 downwards.
AGTACTCTGCTAAACAGTTAGTAGATTATCTAACTAAAGTAATTTTACTAAAGTGTGAATAAAGCTTAATTATGATATAATGGCTTTATAAAAAGAAATTGCTGTGTCCACATACATCTCTACTTGTTGGAATATAGAAGAGAAAATACTATTGAAACAGGTGTTCTTTATTGCTTTACCTAGTCTCCAGGAAATAGATCATGTGGAATTAAATATAGCTATATGTTGCCCATCACTTCTTATTTTTGTGAGCAGAGCCCAAGAGAGTAGTCTAAATATGACTGGGAGCAAAGCAGGAGTGTTATTTTCAAGCCAGTCTGTATCTCCCAGAGAAACAAAAGTAGAATTATGTCCAATCTTTGCCACCTGATAGCCATTCATTTGTTCATTCATTCGACCAATTAGTATTTGCTAGGTATTTAATACTAGTAGGATTTTAGAGGTGATAATCACACCTTCCCCTCAACCTCTAAGTTTAGAATCTATTGAGAAATGAGACATAACATTCAAACAGATAGGGATCAGGTCATCAGATTTATTATTGTTTAACTTGTTTGGAAAATAAGGCTTTTAATATGTAAATACATATTAAAAACAGCAACAAAGAAAAAACCCAGCGTAGCCAGGTGGACATAATGGTCCTATAAGTATTCATATTTTAAAAGGAGAAAAGTTGTTCTCCATATTTAGTGAGAGCAAACCCAGTAAAATCCTCAATTCTACCAAGATTAAACTCCCTTTAGAATTTGTTGCTTGCTCGGTAATGATTGATTAAGAGGTTCACAGCAGCAAGCTATACTCGAATTTCTTAATGAGCGAGGTAAATAATACATGTTTATTCAATTAATTTTGGTGATTAAAAAGTTAATAGTGTTTAATGTTCAAAATAACTTTTGATCCCTTTTGAATTAGACACAGACTTTTCATTTCAAATGTTATGGCAAATATACTAGTATGTGAGAATAATATGAGAAATGTAAAATATTTTTTCTGCAAGATTCATTTGTATAAATTATTCTAAAACAAAATTGAATAATACAGAATTTTCTTCCTTTACTCCTATATTTTAGAATGAAACAGTTGGTTATGTATGTCAGACACTGCCTAACTCTTTCATGTGGAATAACTAGTAAAATGAAATAAATAATCCTTTTGTTTTGAATCACCATGATTATATTTCTTAACTGTGCCCAGTATGTATTTGAACACTCATATGTTTGTTTGCTTGAACACTAGTATGTTTAATATGCATATCTTGGTGTAACCATCCATGGCCCTTTGTCTTCTCACTCTTTTATCCCTCAATGACACATCTCTCTTCACCATTAAATGAGACTACATTTAAGGTATTATAAAAAGGCACTATTAGTTTAACACAAGGAAAAGACAACTCAAAACAGCTACTTGCTTGTTTTTGAATTCATATCTCAAACAAAATAAAAAAGAATGTATAAAAATATATTTTGAAATGTTATTATCTTCAGATTGACACTCAATGATTCTTTATCCAAAAAAAATTAAAAGATTGTCTACGCTGTGCCAAGCACTGATGTAGGGATAGGAGGCACACCAGTGAACAAAGCTGACTCTCTACTCTGCCCATATGAAATTCACTCTCTAGTGGGATAAGACAGATATTTTAAATGAAACACCAGGTGATATATTCTGAGGCAATGGGTGCGATGAGAAAAGAATAGACTAGGGCCTGTTGTCATTTTGAAAAGGGAGGTCAAGGCAGTTCTCACCAAGAAGATGGGTGACATTTGAGCAGTGTCTTGAAGGAATCTTTAAATTTGGAACTTCAAATTCAAAATTTAGCATGAGTTTTTTTTTTTCTCCTTAAAATTTTTGTTACTTAAATCATGGATGGAAAAGAAAGTGTGATTTAAAAAAAAACAATTAGAGTCATCTCCTGGGAGAGTGGTGAAACTTTTTGTGTCTTTGTACATCCAGGTGCTTCAGTATTGTTCTTGAGGTTTCCTCTCTTTTGTCACCCATGTGCATATACAGCTCTTTTACTCCATGGATGGACTGGGGACATTTATCCATGTATTTCCAGAGCTTAGCATATTACTTGGCACATGTTGTGACTTGAATGTCTAAACCATCTTCTTGGAATATTCATTTAATTAAGCACTCATAAATAGAGGTTCTTTATTTTATAGAATCATATTTATATAACCTTTTGGTTATCTCTCCTGACATTCTACACATGTACGTATTTCTCTTTATCAAAGTTTCATTTGCCTTTTCAACATTTAAAGTACCACAGTGCTCTAGCAGTAGGCACTTATATTATAACTTAATATTATGGTCTACTTCCTAGGCTACGGACCTTTTTGTATTAGGACTGAGGCTACTAAAATACCGTGCGATAATAACAAGGTGATTTCTTTTGGATTTGTTGGAATGAAGTAGCATTTGGGGAACTCTTAGCCAACAGAGGGGATTCCAAATAATAGCTCTTTGTTCAGAGTTCCTCATAGGAAGTCAGTTGGCACTCATTATTTTAAACTCATTGGAGGACAATGGAGTTAAGTGGAATATAAAGGGTACTGTGGGCAATACACAGAAGCTTTGTAACAATATAGTGTGCAGTTGGAAAGAGGATTGGAAGGTCTATAAAAGCTGTCAGAAAGAACAAAAAATATAATTAAAGGAGCAAAAAGACCTATTGAGCACAATCTCAGGGACTATTCCAGGCAACAGTAAATGTCTCCTCACATATACCTTTGAAAGGTGAAAAGCCAAGTGTAAAACTAGTCCCATGGAGAGAGGAAGGAAAATACCAAATTAAATTGTAGCAACAGATAACAGGAGTTGGATTTGCTTATGTTTATTTTCATCTTTCTTTAAAATAATTAAGTGGTGGCTAACACGTAGATTGGACAATTTGAAATTCCTAGATGAGAATAGGATAGAGTAGAAGAAAAGTATTTAATGAAGTAATATTTTTAGGCAGGTATGACTCAGAATAGGATGGATAAACTGGTATATAGAAAACAGCTGGAATTTACACGTTTTGTGAACTGAGAACAGTTATTTTAGGTTCTATCAAAGTTATTATTCAAGAAAAGGTTTTCTTTTTTTCCTTCCATTTTATAAAAGCATGTAGGCTATCCATGACTTCCTTGGAAATAGAAGATAATACTTTCAGTAGGAAATATTTTTTGACAGTGAAATTTCATCACTTGGACCAAAGGGGTTTACCTGGTGAAACTGCCAGAGTTAGATGAGGAATTTTCCCATTAAACATACCCTATTGAGAACCATCACCATAGACATTTGAAGAGCTTAGAATAGTCTTTGGAAATATACTAAGCATTACACTCTTTCTAAAATTATCAACCTCTTTCTTGAATTATAAATAAACAACTAATAGTTGAAACAAGAATATTAGATTAGTAGAAGGGATATGCAAAGGTGATTTCTTGGATTCAAGAGCAGAGTTCTGAACTTGTGCATTAAGCTGATCTCTGCCAGCCAAGTCTTATCATCACTTATATTACATTAATTATTGCGGTTTTCTTTGTGCTAATCCTAAAAGTTTTCTAGTTTAGTGGCTGAGAAGATAAACCACAACTATTGAAAAAATTAAGTGTCAAGCACTTGAAATGTCAAACACTGGATTCCAGGCTATAGATAAAACAAAACTCAACTTCAAAGGTATTTGATATACTAAGAAAAGGGGAAATTTTTTTTGATGAACTCTACCCATATACATACATCCACACACACACTCAAACATGTATAAAATGTGCAGCACAGCACTTTTCCAATATCTCTCAGAAATATAAACTTGAAATTCATGCATTGTACCTCAGACTGAATATATATACTGACATGTTGAAAGAAGTATCTTACTCATATCAACTGTAATAAAAATGACTAAAACAGTCTTGTGTGTACATAAGTTAACTAGAGGCCTGATGCACGAAATTTGTGCAAGGGGCTAGGCCCTTGCAGCCATGGTGGCTTGCCTCAGCCCATGTAGCTGCAGCTTCATCCAGAAGGACATCTGGAAGATCGTTTGGCTGTCCAGTCTAATTAGTATAATTATTCCTTTATTATTATAGCTGTGTATGAACACACACACACACACTATTTAGGCCCTTGATGTATTGGTTTAAATATACACACTACTTTACATGGAGGAGCAATCATTCCAATGTTGAGACTTATGTGCTTTGCACATAAAAAAGACATCGTATTTCTATAGAGAAGGTCACAATAGAAAATAATGTTATTTTTTCTTTTTAACACTTGAAAAGCTGAGTGCATGTTATAAAGCTAGAAGATCTTAGAAACAGAACAGAAATCTAGAAATAATTTATTGAATTCCTGCTGCATACCATGGTGTGTGTGTGTGTTTGTGTGTGTGTGTGTGGTGGGAGTGGAGGTTGGTAGCAGGATACAAAAGGATTAGACACTGTGGGTCCAGTCCTGAGAATGTGAGGGAAGAAAAGCAGAGAATGTTTTTATCTTTAATGATCACATTTAATCATTGCAGAGATTACATATACAATAATCTCCCTTATGTCAACTATTTCAACTCATGGCCGGACTTGTTTAATCTATAACCTGCTTATTCTCCCAATCCTTTTTGAAGCAAATCTCAGATCTCATATTATTTTGTCCTTAATCATTTCAGTACTTCAATGTATATCTGTAAAACAACAAGGAGTCTTAAAAAATAACCATAATATCATCTTGAATCTTAAAAAAACATACTGAATATTATTATGCATATTTTCTCAATTATTGGAGTTTTTTAAAAATAGTTTATTTCTTTAACCATGTTCCAATTTTTGTGTGCCATAGAGGTTTTTATAGAGTCTAGATTTTGCACCCCAAGGTGTGGTTAACAAGTTCTCTTTCTCCTAAACTTTATGGACATTGAGAGTTAGATTAAAATTGTTTCAACAATAGAATTTAAAGTATGTATGAGGAATGGATAAAGCCTGCTTCATAGATAAGTTTCTCTAATGGTCCCTCTTCTAAGTCAAGAGTTTTATAAAAACTGTTTCAAAGATTAGTATGGTGAAGCAATCAAATTCAGAATGCCTTATAACTTAAAGAGAGAATCAGACATGGATATAATTAACTGTACTGAAAAGCAAAAGACATAATTTTAGATGTTCCATAGTGCTTGCTTTTGTATCAGCATTAACAGAGCATAAAGTTTCAGCTTCTTTAAGACCATAAAGCTGGTGGAGGGGGCAGCCCTTGGGACAACACCACCAAATGCAAGAACTCCTTGGAATACAATTTGGTAGATAACCTTAAAGATTCCTTCCAGCTCTAAACCTCAGAATGATGATGAGCTGTATGGTACAATTTACAATGTTGATGTGAACCCATGAACTTTCCTTCAAGCAATACTTGAGCAAAGCTAGGGAATATTAAGGGAGAAAGGATAAACACTTAGCATTTCAGCTCCGTGGAAGTATTTCTGGGTTGACAAGAACTCTACAAGTAGCCTTAGAATAGACAATGTATTGACACGCTTCGGTTCCTCTTCGAAGCAAAACAAAATAAAACAGCTGCCGGTGACAAGGGCCATGCCTTTGAAGAAAAGTGACAAGTGACAGTAGAGTGACTCTGAACCTAGGTAGTAAGTTTTCATCAAATATCCTGTGCATTTATTTAATCGGTTTTTGTATTGTACCTTTGGGATTTTTTTCAACTGGCGGTGCTTTACATTGTGCAGTCTGCTAAAAATCATGAATCTGTCTCTGCAGGCGCAGACGGCACACATTGTCCTGGAAGATGGAACTAAGATGAAGGGTTATTCCTTTGGCCATCCGTCCTCTGTTGCTGGTGAAGTGGTCTTTAATACTGGCCTGGGAGGGTGAGTAATGCTTCCACTCCAAGGCTGTATTCTTTTTTTTTGTATGGAGGAATAACTGGATGATCTTACTCATTGGGAGGGGGGAGGGCGGGGCGTTGAAACCACTGCATCATAGTAAGACCTCATATTGCCCTGATGGTGCACTGCTGTTGCCTGTGCACAGCCTACTGCCGCCACCCCTGACAAGAAGCAGCTACACAAACTCCTCTCTGCTGCTGTAAATGAAACAGAACTTGGACACTGGTGTTTCGCCGGGATAGAAAAAAGAACAAAATGATTTCCAGAAACGAAGGGCGCAAGGACACAGTTTTCTCTAACCTCTTGGCAAGGACACAGTTTATGTGAGATTACTCAATGGCTTCTGCCATGCGGGGTATGGATCTGATGAAAACTGGAGCAGGGCAGAGGATGGGAAGCACACTCTAGTGTCATTCTATTCTCAAAGTTGAGAATCAACCTGCACATCTAATTCATATGAAGTACCCTAAGGAGCTAAGAGAGTCCTTGGGTTTTTATACAGTTTTGCACTCTAATAAGAAAGGCAACATAGCAGGTACACTTATTGTTTTGAAGTATTCAATGGGAGAGCAGATGCATAGAGCTGATACTTTCAAAATTTATCAACTGAGACCCAACTTAGCTGTTAAGATCTGTGAAGAGATATACTGCAACCAGGATGCGAGTTGCTACAGAAATCCTATAGCTGTTTTTGCTTAGCCAGCACATGTTTGTTCATCTGAGAGCCACAAGACTGAAGTTCTGGTCTCAGTCCTAATGATAACTGATTATGTGATATTGAGAAAAATCACTTAACCTTTCTGAATCCTAGTTTCCACATATAAACAGTGTGGGGGCTGTATTATATAATCATCTACAGCTGGGAATTAAAAAAAGTATGTGTCTTTAAACATGACGAGATGGTCTCAGGAGAGTTTCATTAGAGATTCAAAAGACCAAACTATAAAATATTTGGTGAATTCTTTAGTTAAATTCAAGTTGGCCTTATAAAGGCAAGGAGACACTGGGCTAACTGATATTGAAGATATTGATTGGCCAAACCTCCATGAGATTATTAATGTACATTTTCTCCAACCTCTTGGCTCTCTGTTTGAAATGAAGAATATTAGATGGTTTTTTAAGTAGTTCCACTGGTGAGAACATTAAATTACAGTGTATAAAACCTGCTTGAAAAGTTTTCCTTCACCAGGCAATTATTTAAGCTTTTCGACAGCACTAATTACTAGCGTGTTAATATACCTGCCAACAAACAACTGTTTAATATAGATCAGAATGATGGAGGGCACTGGAGTTTTCTTCTGTGTGATAGATTATGGGTAATAAATCTTGTCACATCACAGAAGTCAGACAGGACCTGATGGATTAATTTGCTTCCAACACGGCAGTTTTCTAGGACAAGCTGTATTTATTCATTTTCTGGAAAGTATTGTAAGCACATGCTTAAAGAAAACGGACAGTTCTTTTACAGAAGGAAAAAAGAAGGGAAGTAAAATTAAATTAATTAAGGATTTCTTTTTATGGAGAATAAGGCATTCGTTAATAAGCTTAGTCCACAAACCCTATTTGTCATTGAGAAATGCTGCTTTCATTCATTGTGTGGCTCATGCAGTGAGGTGGCTGATAATTAAGGGAGTTATTTTGTTTTTCATCTTCAAAGATGCATTGATATTGTATGTAAGCCTTGGCTAAAATATGATCAGTTCCTGACAAGTGAGAAGCATCTGAGAAATTAGCTGATGGAGGTGTGGATAAGTATCACAGCATGTTAGTCACTTTAGGAGATGTTGAGGGGAAAGACTAAGCATTCTGTCTACAGAGGTACTTCTGGGAGGAGTCAGTCTAGGTAGGGGTTGAAGAATTCATGTTGACTACTGCCTGAGCTGAACTTCATTGGTTTCAGGGTTGTTGATTGAGTACACCTCAGATCCTAAATTCACTTTCAGTAGTAATCTATAAGAAAGACTTGGTTTAACTCTTTCTGCAGAAAGTGAAATGTAAGAGGGGACAATAAACTTATTGCAATGCATTCCAATGCGTGGAGTAGCTACTATAGATAGCTCCTGGCTTTACAGGGGTAAGATTTCTCAAATATTCTTATATTTTTCCTTCCCAGAACTTTAAAAGAAAGGCCTTTTGCATTCCTCCCTAGTTCCACAGCAGTACTTTAAAATAGTCAGTTGGATATTTTAATTCAGAAGTCAGAAATGCTTTGGGTCAATTTTTGTGGGATTGATTATTTTTTCTTCTAAATTGATAATAATTCTCAAACATATACCTTTTTCTTAAACTAAGCTATTTTGAAAATCAACTATGTTAAATATATATATTTCATAGACATTAACTCTGTGTTTTAAGTGTTCAATAAATATTCATAAAAAAAACATATGCAGCCATGCAGCCACCACTGATACATTCAGTGTACTCTTCAGTATCCTACAAAGTATTAAAAAAAACCCATTTACTTTTTCACAGTTAATATTTTGATGAAACTGGTAGCCTTTGACAGCAAACACAGTTTGGGCTCACTATGTCTGGTAGAATAAAGAAATTTTCAGGATATCTGCAAACTTTAAAGCAGTATGTTTTAAAGTTAAAATTAAGACCCTATAGAAATTTTTTAAGAACTTAAAAAATTAAGAAATTGAGGAAATAGAAATTATATGAGAATATGCCTGAGGACTTGAGTCAGTTTTTATTTTCCTTTCAGTCATATCATGAAATAAATTTCCATTTTCTATCATAACATTTCCTTAGGTTTGCTAAAATCTAGGGATAGGTTTCTAGGATTTTGAGTTCATACTCCGTAATTTTGAAGGGTTTGCTAACTAAGGCATTGCGGTTCTATACTTTTTTTTGTTGGTAATTTTTTGGCATCTTTACCCAGGTACACAGAAGCTATTACTGACCCTGCCTACAAGGGACAGATTCTGACCATGGTCAATCCTATTATTGGGAATGGCGGAGCCCCTGACACCACTGCATTGGATGAAATGGGACTTAGCAAATATATGGAATCTGATGGAATTAAGGTAGTACCAGTGATGACTGTTAAAAAAAGTCACAAGTTTAGGTTACTTTAAGACACTAGGTTAAAGTTTCTTCCTCAATATATGGTATAGACTGTTAAACTTATGTTCTCACCCTCATTCTAGATACATGGAATAATCTTTAACATGATATTATTTTGAGTTTTATTTTCCAGGGCAATTCAGATCTGTTCTTTAATGCCTTGCATGCAACTTGATTTCATTTGGGAAAATATTGTTATACATCCAAAAATAGTAATGCTACAAGAATTTGTGATGAATCACCTTTTAATTGACAAGTCTGTATTAATTATTTGCCTCTTTATCTTATTCTCTTCAGGAGGTGAATAAAGGATAGCTTATATGTTAGTCTGAAAGTAAACACATTAAATTTTCCTATTAATTATAAATTTTGATCATATCTTAGGAATGTGAACCATACAAATAACTAACAAATTTATACACCAAATTTACCACTTAATTTTTTCTGCCATTCTATTTTCAAATGACTTGGCCTGATCATTTCCTTTAGCTCTATTTCCCACAATTTTATCCAAAATTCTCATTCACCTTTAAATATAGATTTAAAAATATTTAATTTTTCATGTCCATTAAATAAGTAATTACTTATTAGATTATTATAAATGCCATTGAGGAAAAATATAAGGTGCCAAGAAGAGAGATCTAGCTTAGTCTCAGGATTTGGCAAAAACAGGTAAAACTGTTCCCTCAAATGATAGATAATTAAAGTAACAATTATATATTTTAAGAGCAAAGTGTTGATCATCTTTTTTTCTTCATCTCCAAAAATGTAAGCCTCATAACAATGGATGTAATAAAGCTTAAAAAAATAGCAAGCTGACTCTTAAGATATGTCACAAGAGTTGGGTAATATTTTGTGATCACCCCTTTCAAATGACCACTTGTCTTTCCAGGTTTCAGGTTTGCTGGTGCTGAATTATAGTAATGACTACAACCACTGGCTGGCCACCAAGAGTCTAGGGCAATGGCTACAGGAAGAAAAGGTGAGAAATAAGATAGGGCATCCAGCATCACCTAAGGATGAATGGTGGGGTCTGTGGTAAGTGGGGACCGGGTATCTAATTTAAAAGGGACAAACAGATGGGGCAGATCATGCAGTTTGGAATCTTTTTATTTTAAATTTATTTCAGAAGCAATTTCTTTCTCTTACTACACAGGCTGAGCTGTCTGAACTCATTTTCCTCTGAAGATGTAGGACCACACATTTTCATCTTATCCACTAGGTGGCAGTCATACATGCTTGGTTGCATTTCTAATCCTGGAAAGGGGTTAGAGAAAATTTAAAAATTTTCTGTTCTCTCAAGCAACCTCTCCCTTCCCTTTTATCCAGGGACCCAGATATGCAACTTTTGTCATGGGCGATAGCACCAGCTCTATCATTAACTAACTGTGTGGCTTTGTACAGGTTATATTATCATACTATACTATTTTTATTTTTAATTCTTAATGAGTATAAACAGATTAACATTGATTCTCTTTGGGCTCACACATTATTATATAGACTTAAATATAACCTCATGTGAAGCTATAAATAAAAATTTTATAAACCCTATCTTATATTTCCTTATTTTAACTACTTTCTCCTAATCAACTAAGAAGATTGTCCTGATTTGAATGTCAAAGTTTATGGGCCTGCTATATATTTAGCTTCCTATTCAATGTTGCTGTAGCTGCTTTTTGTTGACTCGCTTCTGGCCTTGTGATTGACAGAATATTATTCTACTAAGCTCCACCTCTCCAATAAGCGTCTACCTATTGGAGGGAAACGTTGCCTCTGTCTGACAAATACAAAAATCTTCATCCTGGCTTCCTTGTTCTCATTCTTTCTAAATATTAGGAGAGATAAAAAGGTGATATCATCTCTCAGGTCATTATTATATTCTTCTCAACCATCTGAATTCACTTCCAGAGCTCATCTTTGTAACAATCATTCAAAAGACGCCCCAGCTCAACCTCCTCCCAACCTTTAATGTTTCCTTTGTGCTATTTAGGGCACCTGGTATTATAGCTGCTCTGTGTCAGAACTTCTAATCTATAGTAATAAAAGCATAATATGCTAATTAGACCAGACAGCTGAATGACCTCTGGGCGTCATTCTGGATGTCCTTCTGGACGAAGCTGTGGCAGCAAGGGCCGAGGCAGAGGCAGTTAGGGGCAATCAGGCAGGCAGGCAGAGTGGTTAGGGGCAATCAGGCAGGCAGGCAGGCAAGCGGTTAGGAGCCAGTAGTCCCAGATTGCGAGAGGGTGCAATCCTCCCCATGCATGAATTTCCTGCACCAGACCTCTAGTTTAAATATAAGCTTTCATCCATGGCTTGTTAGTTTGTTGTATAAATGTGCGTTGACTCTTCTGTGATCACAGACATGCAGAATAACAGAAGTATAAGAAAAAAGACAATTTATCTCTTTGAGGTACTGGTGAGAAAATAAAACATCACTAAGATAATTGGTGGGAAAAAAGACATTACAACCAGTTTTCCTGACTCCTGACTCATTGCTCCTTCATTATACTACATCTGTGTATATCCAGCTTAGTCAAAGAAAATAAAACAAATAATAGTGTTGCCTGATTTGTTAAATAGATGGGCAAATTTTACTTGACAAGGACCTTCAGGAAAATGTATACAGTGCCCGCTATGGGCCAGGGACATTTGACTCAAAACATGGATTTGCATATTATTTACAAATCACTGCTTATGAAGCTCACAAATGCCATTATCTCAATGTGTGTGTATGTGTGTGTAATATTATTTAACATCCTGTGCTAAGAGCAACAAAACTGTTGCAGAAGATTGATGTTCAGAATTTCTCATTTTTTATTCTGAGGACGTGCTAGGGTATTAAGAATACTGTGCCCAACTGAAACAGCAATTTACCGTGTTCTGACAACACAGTCACCTGGGTCAGAAAAAAGAAGGAGTAAGGAAACTATTTACTGCTCAAGAAGATAGATGATGCTAAGTTTGTAACTTGAAAACAAGATGCTGGATCTAATTCCCTCCAATTTCACCGCCACTACAATTTCTTTTATAGATCCCTGCAATTTATGGAGTGGATACAAGAATGCTGACTAAAATAGTTCGGGATAAGGTATGATCATCACCTTTTAGCCAAATTTCTGTTTTCTTCCATAGATACAATTTTTCTCAGCGCCTGAGGAATCCGTTAGTATGTAAAGGAACAAATCTGGCCAATTTCTGCCATTTGGGTTTCTGTTCTTTTGTTTCACTGCCTCTGATGTAGTTTTGAGACTGAATACCTGATTGGGAAATTTGTTACTGAAGGGCTATGAGATGAATTCACTCAACAGCACTTTATTGAGTGCCCACTCTGTGTTCATGACCCTGACAAGTCATGGTCTTTATAATTCATCTCAGGACCAGTGAAACAAGTGGAGAAGGTTATGAGGTGCACAACAGCCTGCTTAAATTGAACACCTCCATGCTCCAAATGCAAACCCAGAATTGTATGGAATTGGTGTTATTTTAGTCCTCTTGGAGAAGTTGTCTGTTAAATTAGTGATTTCTATTTCATGAGTGTGTCAGATGAGCCCTGCCTGTGTTCACTTAATTGCATAGTCTTTCTTGAGATTGTACCAATGCCTTAGGTGGTAACATGTAGGGTTTATCTTTTGCTTTCATGTCTCATTGCTAAAACATGTGATCACCCACCACCGCATCTAAAATATCTCCTCACCATCAGCCTGCTTCTTCTTGTTATGAGGTGGACACTTTTTTTTCTCTCCCCTGCATGAAACTTTCATATCCCAGATCAGAAAGAAACTTTACCCAAGGTTGGCTACATTCCCCAAATGCCACTAAAGTAGTTTCATTGAATCATATGACATAAAAAATAAGAAAAATAAAATTTACAATTTCCAAGTGAAATATTCTTCAAGAAAATCTGTTGCAGATTTCTTGTTAGAACATGTTGACACAGAATCTCTGTAAACAGAAAGAACAGCTTTGAAAATAAGAACATGGCTACATACCCATGACCAGAAAGACGACTGTGGAGTTTATGTGATCCTTTTACTCCACCTCTGATTTTTTCCCTCCACCTTGATTTTCCTGAGAGTAGATGTTAGTGTGGTTAAATATATCAGTATATTCTTGTGTTTTCTTAACCCAGTGATGTTATGGGAGCAGTAAACAATGACGAGACTACCAGAATGAAAAAGGAAATAAAATTGGGAAATTCAATTTGGGCTACAGAATTCATATGTTGAATAAAATACAGTGAGCCCTATTAATTTGGGAAAACAATTTACAAGACCATACTATGTTCTTTATGTTAGTTCAGAATGAACCCTTCTTTTATCAGAGGCAGTTAGGTTTTCAAAATTTGGCTGAATAGGCTAGCTCAGACAAAATTGTAGTATTGCCTATTATATTTAATTTTGAGTCATGCTGGTTCATATTAAAAATGTATACTGTAGCTTTTAGTCTATTACTTTTAGGTTCAAAAGTAAGATTGAATTTCATTCAGCATGTTTTAAGAAGGAAATGAGAACTGACAACCAAATTTCAAAATTAAAGATCTATAAATATAGTCAAGAGATTCTGTGATTTGGATTTTAGAAGTAAATAAAGTCCATTATGAAAATTAGTAACACAGTGTGGAAGTGAAAGGTTATTTTTGTTATTTTCCCCCAAGAATTTGAGGTAGCACTCTGATTTTAATAATTACACAAATAGCTGTCATGTCTGAATGGTGTGCTGGCACTTTCTACCCTCACTCACTCCCCAGTGACTTCTTCCTCTAAGGAATAAATTTTGAGGGGAAAATAAAGACTTTCTTTTATTTTTTTTCAATGCAATAATTTCTTGGAGAAAGGCAAATCAATAAATTATTTTGACATCCCCCCCTCAATAAAGTCTTACTTACTAAACATAACACGCCATTTTTCTAAATAGGTCAAATTAGACTCATCAACAAATACATAAATCTCATGACGTATAATAATGAAAAGAAAACATTTGCCATGTTCAAGCTATCAAGGCTAATTCACGAAAGCTTCACGGAAGGCTAAACATTTTTTTTTAAAGTTTACACTCTTTGGGACACCTAGACATTAGCATGTCTAAAGTAGTGACAATTTTCAATGCCACTTCTCAAAGTTTATGACTTATATAGCATTTCACATTTTTGCAAATTAGTTTTACCATAACAATGTAATAAATTCCCAATCTTGTCAATTAAAAAAAATTTTTTTAGGTTTCTTACTTTTTTTCCCCTCAGTAGATTGTTTTGTCACATCTTCCATGAAATACAATTAGGTTATATGCACTAAGGAACAGGTGCCCTAAATACTGGAAAGCTGGAGACCTAAATTCTGATGGCTTTGACTTTCCTTACCCCAGATCATTGTCTAAGCCTAAAATAACTGATTGTGCTTCTCAGAGTGGTTTCCAAATGTACTGTGAAAATTGCTTTATCTTTCCAGGTTGAGATAAAGATTTCCTGCATTTGGTTATGAGTATTTATAAAGGCATCAAACTCTTAGAGCAGCTGTTTAAGTCCCTATGATCTGATCCTGTCAGCACCTTCATCACTGCTCCCTTCTGACTTGTCTACCTTTTTAATCTGATAGGGCACCACGCTTGGGAAGATAGAATTTGAAGGTCAGTCTGTGAATTTTGCGGACCCAAATAAGCAGAATTTGATTGCTGAGGTTTCAACTAAGGTGAGCAACTTTCTTTCAGATTTTGTGGGTTTTTTTTTTTTAATATTCCTTTCTTGTAATATCAACATTTTCATTTAGGTCAATGTCATTTTAGAAGCACCAGAGTTGAAGGAGAAATGGGTCTTAAGCAACTAAAATATATATATTCTAAACCAGTGCATTTAATGTTAGAAATTATTTACTATTATTTTTAACTTCTTTTTTTTTTTTTCTGGTTCCCCAGTTCAAGATTTTAACAATGTCAAATAAAGGAACTGTTGACTTGCCAGAGGCAAGCATAGTGCCAACCAGGAGTCAGAGTAATAGGCTGACAGAGAGTTGAGAACACTTTAAAGAAATCAGATACAATGAACAGAGTGTGGGGTCACTTTCGGTAGGGGAAAGTACTCCTTGAGACACTGAAGATTTATTGTATTCTAGCTCAATTCAAAAGTTAGTGTTCATAGTAATCACTGTGCCACTCCAAAGTCAGATGTGTTTAGTGTATATTTATAAGAGGGTATAGAATACATTTTAGAAAGATGTCTGTTGGATGTGATTGAATATTTATTAATGTAGGTGGACGTCTCTTGGGCTATAGTCTCTGTCCTTGGGACAGAGCTAATGGGACAGGCAAATGAGTAATCACCATGGACAGAATATTGTGGTAAACGCTGTCCTTAGAGTGCACACAGTTTGCCACAGGAGCAAGGGCAAGCACGAGGCAGCATTGGACTAGATAGCTGGATCAGGGAAGGTTCTGCAGAAGGGTTGGGTTTGTTCTGAGGCATAAAGGGCAGGTAGTTAAATGGATGCACTAGGAGAACTGAGTTTCAGGCGCAGAAAATGGCAGGTATTTGAGAGGCATAGAGGAATGCAACAACATGGTACTTTCGAAGAGTTGTGTGTTTTTTTTGGTATGGTTGAACCAAAGGGTTCACATATTTGGTTAAAGATGAGTGGAGATACACTACGGCTAGATCTAGAGGGTTTCTTGTCATCAGTTAAGTCAAAACTGGAAGCAATCGAGAACTCATTCAGCATCATTTTGGAGAAAAGCAGACTGGATAAAAGAGCAATTAACTAGGTTATTGTAGCTAACAAGGACAAAACTCACTGGACTGAGCAATAACAGCAGAAAAAGAGACATCGGGGTGAATTAGACAAATGGAAGGAAAGGCACTGGGTGTGACCAGATAAAAGATCAGCCTATTTTATCAGCAATTTCAACTAGTTTGAGTGAGCACAGTGATGCCTTCAGCAGAAGTGTGAGATATCTGTGGGATTTGTTATGAAAAAAAAAAATTTTTTTTAATGTGCTTTAAAATTTAAAGGGCTGATGGCTATTTTCTGTTTTTACTACATAAAATAGGAGACAAGGCAGAGTTTTCTTTCCTAGGAATATGAATTTGGTTACCATTAAATTTTAAATGTGGAGGATTCAGCCCAGTGGAAAAATCCTTTTGAAGTCATTACTATTGGCCGGTTCTACTTTGGAAATTTTATTCACTATAGGAGAGATGGCTCTAAATGTCTCTTCCTTCATCACTGGGGCAGCAAAGCATCTCTCTTCTAAATTTTATTTTAAGTAGAATTATTCACCACTACATTTTATTCCTCTATACATCAAACACAGAGTTTCTTGCATAAGATAGCTCATGATTATCGTGGTTCATTTAAAGAGGCAGTTTTTGTTTTAGAAAAAAATACAACTAACATTTTTTGAATACTCAGTTAATTCTT
>PVJC01002477.1:26173-79161 GCA_004026665.1 Murina feae | reverse complement strand
AGGCGGAGCTTCCTCAAGGGGATTTCACGGGAGGATAGGGGTGCTGCCTGCGCTCAGTCAGGGAGTGACATCCTCTTCCTGACTGAGGTGGGGAATCCCTTTGGATTTCACTGGATTTGTGGGAGGGGCCTACTGTTTTTCTTCTGCTCAAGCCCCCTAGGGAGGAAAACAGGACCAGGGTAAATCAAAGGACCCAGTCGCCTCTGGCTTCTGAGTGACCTCTGGGCTCAGCTGTGCACTGCCTTCAGCCTCAGTGCCTCTTGATCTTAGCAGACCAGGGCCGTGACCTTTTTCTTTTCTTTTCTTTTTTTAATATATTTTATTGATTTTTTACAGAGAGGAAGGGAGAAGGATAGAGAGCTAGAAACATCGATGAGAGAGAAACATCGACCAGCTGCCTCCTGCACACCTCCCACTGGGGATGTGCCCACAACCAAGGTACATGCCCTTGACCGGAATCGAACCTGGGACCCTTCAGTCCTCAGGCCGACGCTCTATCCACCGAGCCACACCGGTCAGGGCAGTGACCTTTTCTTTTAACCCAAGGAAACAATCAGAGATTTGTAAACCTCCTCCACGACAAAAAAAAGATACAGGATATTTTGCTTTAGCATTGACTCATAGTAGCAGTCACTTGGAAGCAATCTATTTAGCCAATACTTAATTGAGTATTAAATAAAAATATGATAAAAGTATGCATTCGATGGAATACCATGCAGCCATTGGAAACCACCATGTAGGAAAAAATTAAATGACATGAGAAGAATGCTCACAACAGTTTAGTCAAAATTCATGACTAAAACAATATACACAAATCACAATGTACAACAGGATCTTGTTTTTAAACAACCTATAATAATAAAAGCATAATATGCTAATTAGACCAACATTCTTCTGGATGACCTTCTGGATGAAGCCAGGGCTGTGAGCGAAGCCCGGGTCCCGGGTGCCAGAGGGAAGCCAGTGCCGGCAGCCGGGGGAAGGAAGGCCTACTCTTGCACGAATTTTGTGCATCGGGCCTCTAGCATGTCTATACATGTACATAGAGAGCGTCTAGAAGGGTGCAAAGCAAATGTGGACGGTAGTGTTCTCTGGGCAGCAGAGCTGTCAGTGACTTGTTTTGTATATTTTACAGCTCTTGCAGTGAACATGCTTTTTTTTTTTTCTTTTTAAATCATGGAGAAAAAATCCCAATAATGTATTTTAGAGACAAAAGAGGAAGAGAATGGCATCTTTGGGCTTTGTACTTAGATAACCCTGGGCCCCACCCAGAGTACTTGGGCAGGGGCCAGCTTGAGGAGAATTAGCTGGGCATTGTCGTCCAAGTCTCATCTTAATGTCATCTCCCAGAGAGGCCACCAGATCACATAAGCTGGCTGAAGGAGGCCCCTCCCACATTTTTCTCCCTCTTTCACCCCATTTTATTGTCTTCATTGCACTTGTCTGCAGCTGAAGTGACCAGCCTACTCATCTGTTTCCTTGGTGATTATTTGTCACCTCCACAGAGGGCAAGCTCATGAGAGCAGCGCCCTGATGTCTTACTCCCTCTGACTTACCGTCTGGAGCAGGGGCCCGAGTGAGATCTTGGTTTGTAAGGAACGGAGCAGCCAGCCCCAATGTGGGCATTGATCCTAAGGCTGCACGTGACAGTGAGAACCTGGGAGTAACTTCATGGGAGTCTAGAAACGGGCACATAGCCAGCTCACAGGGCCAGAACTGCATGACGCTTGGCTACCTGTAGCACCTGGTCCAGCTTGGTCACAATGGCTGCTATTTACAGGTGTGGTGGAAGCGCCAGCTTTGTGCTTCCCATCCTATAACTGAGTGGAGGGAAGGTAGGAGCAATTTATCTTATCATCCATTTCCCCTTTGCTCCTGGCGCCCCTGCAGCGACAGCCCACTCTGTCCTCCAGCTCACGACTTCCGCTTCCTCTCTTTTAAACCTGTTCCAGTCAGGTTCTCATCCCAACCGTTCATTCCGCTGAGGCTGCTCTTGACCAGGATCACCTGTGACTCCAGGTTGCTAAATCCAACTGTTAATGCTCTGTCTTTGTGTGACCTGACCTATCGCAGGGGATTGCTCCATCCTCCTTGACGACTTTTCTCCTATTGTACTTGTTGCTCCTTCTTAGTCTCCCTGGCTAAGCAATTGAATGGGGCTCAGTTCTTGGACAGCTTCTCTGTTGACAGTCACACCCTTGGTGACATCCTATAATAAAAAGCTACCTACTGAGTGCTTAAAAATCTTCATTTCCACCCTGGACCCCTCCTCTGAACTCAAGACTCAAATATCTGCCTTCCCTTGGGCCTCTCCGCTTGAACATCAAAAAGGCATCTCATCCTTAACACGTCTGAAACTAAGTTCCCTATTTTCCCCCAAACCTGCTCCACCGCTGGGCTTCTGCAGTTCCGTGACGGCAACTCCATCCTCCCATTCCTTCAGGCCAAACACCTCCTGGACTCCTTTATTTAACACCCCACTCCCAATCCTGTTGGCTCTACTTTCTGGAAACTGACCATCTCTTAGTACCTCCACGCTACCTCTCAGGTCCAAGCCGCCGTCACTTCTTGCCAGGATTTCTGCCTACGTCCGGCCTGTCCTCCCCAATTTATTCTTTAACAGTGTCCAGATCACTGGTTGGAATGTGAGTCACATCATGTCACTTCTCTTTGTAAAACTTCCCAGTGGCACCCATCTGAGTTAAAGCACAGGTTTATACAGGGCCTTCTTTTGATTCTCTGCACAATCTGGAACCTCTCACTACCTCTCTGATCCCCTGTCTTTCTTCCCCTTTACTCACTCACAACTCTGGCTGCACCACCCTCCCCACTGAGATTTACCGTGCCAGGCAGGCTCTCACCTCTGAGCATTTGCACATTCTGTTCCCTCCATCTAGAAAGGCTCTTTCCCATTAATTCTCAGCGTTTACATCCTAATTTCTTTCAGGTCTTTATTCATAATACACTTTCTCAGATGTCTGGGCTTCCCTGGCCACACTATATATTAGAATGTTGGCAATTCTTCCTACTCCAACGCTCCACCCTCTCCTGCTTTATTTTTCCTCCAGAGCACTTACCTCTTCAGACTGCTCTGTAGTTTATTTATGTACTAGAGGCTCTATGCACAAATTTGTGCATGGGTGGGGTCCGGCCTGCCCCTATTGGGCTGATCCTGCCCAGCGGGCAGGGAGGGTGGGGACATGGGACGGTGGCCAGCCACCCCCGCCCCCAATCGGGGGGGGGGGGGAGGGCTCGATTGAGGGCAGGGCTGGAGGGGAGATTGGGGCCACAGGCGGTTGACTGGCCAGCCCCTGGTCGAACTTCCAGTTGAGGAGCCAATTTGCGTATTAGTCTTTTATTATCTAGGATTTGGTTGTTGGTCTCTCCTAATAGACTGCAAGCTCCATGAGGGCAGGAGGTTTTGTCTTGTTTTGTCTATTGCTATATCTCCAGAACCCAAGGACAGTGCCTGGCACATAGTAGGTGCTCAACAAATATCTGATTCATGGCTATACGAATAAAAACGTATGAAACAGCCACTCACTGTTTATAAAAGGCCTTGAGGCAAGATGGAAAGAGCACTGGGGTTCCTGCCAATGTGGGAACATTAACAGGCTACTGGGAAAGAAATGCCCCAAGAGGAGAATACCCTTGTATGGAAGGCCTGGCGTCTGTGTCTGCCCTGGGCCACCGCGTAGCCAGCTCAGACCTCAGTGGCTTCTGAACGCGCCACAAAGGCACATGCATCACTCAGTTCCCATCCAGGCTTGCTTTGCCCAGAGACCCACCCAGTGTGCTGCCTCGGTCATTTACTCTTCCTCTCCTTTTTTCTTTTTTTGTCCAGGTGCCAGTTTGCAGCCTATTGGAGGAAAACAGCATCAAGGTAAGAGAACAATGAGACTGTGTATGGTTCGGAACTTCTCAACTTCAAAGCCTTGGAAGGTGTTCAGGGAAGACCAGAGGGCTGAAGTACTGGCAACTGGATAAAGTGAAGGTCCAGGGGACTTGTGTTGACTTCCTGGATAGAGTGTGGGTACTGGGGACAGCGAGGACAGCTCGTATGGAGGGCGAATCAGCAGGGGTGGCTGTGAGGTCGGGAGGGCCGGAAGGACAGTGCCTCCCTTGGGAAAACATGACAGTTTCCACCAAATCAGTTGTGGGCCACAGCCTGATCCTCCTGCTCTGCCTCCCTCCAGGCCTCGCCCCTGACTTGCTCTCTCTGGAGGGTCTGCCCTGCCTGCCCAAGTCAGGACAGGCCTGGGCAGAGGGTCTGGGCACGCGTGTGTGTGTTTAAGCATCTTGGTTTGGTTCTAGATCTAGAGGAATATGCTAGGACGTTTCCACTTTAGAGATCTCCTGAGTCTGTTAAATCACAGTCCAAATTTCAAAAACAGAAAGTACTCGACAAAGAATGGATATGAGGGAACGTGCACCGGAGTGGAGGAATGTGCTGATGTGATTGGAGAGGGGCAGCTTTTAAAAATGTGTGTAGCCTTTGACCAAGCAATTTCATTTTCTGGAGTTGACCTTGGAAAACAATCATGTTTGTGCAAATCATGTCTGTGTACAAAGATATTTATAACTGCATTGTTTGTGTTAAAAAAAAAAAAAAAGGAAACATCGGAAAGCCCAACAAAACGGAATGGGTCATTTAAAATCTGGCACATTGCCCTGGCTGTGTGGCTCAGTTGGTTGAATTTCATTCTGTGCACCAAAAGGTCACTGGTTCGATTCCCAGTCAGGGCACATGCCCAGGTTGCAGGTTCAATCCCCAGTCAGGGTGCATATGGGAGGCACCCTATCAATGTTTCTCTATTACATCGATGTCTCTCTCTCTCTCCCTCCCTCCCCGCTCTAAAAATCAATAAAAACATTTAAAAAATTAAAAAAATATATGGCACATCCACACAAGGGCATGTCATGCAGCAGGATGACCTAGGTATATATTTATTGACAATGAGGATGTTTGCATATATTGCTAAGTAGAAAATAAAAATAAAAATGGCAAAAGCTACAAGACAGCCTAGACGGTTTGGCTCGATGGGTAGAGCGTCGGCCTGCGGACTGAAGGGTCCCGGGTTCGATTCCAGTCAAGGGCATGTACCTTGGTTGTGGGCATATCCCCAGCGGAGGGGAGGGAGGTGGTGCAGGAGGCAGCTGGTCGATGTTTCTCTCTCATCGATGTTTCTAACTCTCTATCCTTCTCCCTTCCTCTCTGTAAAAAATCAATAAAATATATATATATTTTTAATAAAAAACAAGCTACAAGACACTGGGGGTGGGGGAGGGGAAGGTCAAGGGAAAAAAATGGAGACTTATCTAACTCTCTTTGCGATACTTTAAGCAATAAAACAAAATTTTTTTTTAAATGGCAAAAACTTATGAAAGGTGTCAGGAAAGTAGCTTTGGACTCTGCCTGGAGAGTGGCAGTCCAGAGCAGCCTCTTGACCAGCGTGGGACTCAGGCCAGTGATTGTTGCTCTCCCTAAGCCACAGCTTCTTGCCTGGAAAAAGGCACAACACCTGCCTCACAGAGTTGTGAGGATTTGGTGGGTGAACAGGGCGAAAGCCCCCAGCACAGGGTCTGGGCATGCGCTGAGCGCTCCACAGCTGGATACCCAGACGAACGGTGGACCAGTAGTACATTTACCCGTATATAAACCTGGAAACATTCTGGAAATCTATAAACAAATAGTGGTTTCATTTGGCTGTTGGAGTTATGGGTGATTTTCCATATTTTCTTACTTTTCTACAAGGAATACTTATTACTTATATAATGGTGATGTAATAAAAAAGGAAGTAACAATTGAAAAGGTTAAACAAATAAAAATGAAAAACTGCAATGCTTTTGGCAGGCAGGCCCGCTGAGCAGCCCCGGGGCAGAGCTCTGGAGGACTGAGGTCGAGTTGAGTCGGGAGGAGGGGAATAGGAAAGGTGGTGGGTGAAGGAAAAGAATAAAAAAGACGGGTAGACCTGAGGGCTGGTGCCCAAGGGGTGCACCTCAGAGCTAAGGCCCTGCAAGCAAGTTACCCACTTTTTCCCTTTATGGGGGAGCCCCTGGTAGGAGATATGGTGACTCAAGGCCCACCTGTCCGGTCAGATGACACTGCGTGTGTGTAGCCACCTTCCCCTGCTGTGACAACCTGCCTCCAGCAGGTCCTGGGAGGGGCCCTGAGGCTCCAGCCCTGGGCTGGGCTCCTCACCCACGTTTAGATGCCCATGTCCACAGTTGTTTTTGGGGAGCAAAATTACGCATGTTCAGAGACTGAGATTATCTTGGCTAAAGTTTATTTAACGTAAGTTCACTGGGGGAATCACACAAACCAATAGCATACAGGTTAATGTCTCTTACTGAGCCAATAAAAATAACATACTCCAAAGCAATGATGGACTAATTACTCCCTTGTTCCAGGCAATGGGAGATAAGAGGGGGAAAGTCTGAGTTTAACTGAGGTGTATCTTTATGCTTCGCCTACTGAGAGCTGATGTCCAGCTGCCAGAGTAAAAAGTAAAAGTCCCTCGTTGCTAGAGCAGGTTGCTAGGGGATGATGGCACCGGTGTGAAGGGCAAGGCCGGCTCCTTCTTGCGCTGCTGCATGGGTTTCACTCTGCCAATAAGAGTCACCTTGACAGAGGGAGGTGCTTATGCCCCAAAGGTCTTCAGAGAGGTTTTTAAGTCAGCAGGGCGTCGCCTTACCCAGGCCTAAACTCACAAACTCGCAGTATTTATAGTCCGAATGTCCACTTGCCACAGCAGCGCCTCCCCACGTTCTCATGGATGAGCCCCCAGGCAGGGTTTCCGAGCAGCTCAGCTACAACAAACAAGGACATCCTGACACAACTGACTTCATTCTTACATCAAAACCACTTTACTTCTAAAAGCAACTTTTTTGGACCTTTGCCATAAACAGGTGCATTAAAACAACAAGTGGATTTGAAATCGTCTCAAATAGTACACACCCTAAAAGGATGATCAGCTCCTCTCTCCTTTGGCAACTGGTCTCCCACACCCAGGAGCAAGGTCGCCTGAGCACGTGCAACCCGCTGACAGAGAGCCAGGGACCATCACGGGCTCCTATCCCCACCCCACCCCACCCACCCACTGCCTCACTGGCCAGTGACGTCAGGAGAAACTCTTACACATTAACAAGGTTTATGCCTGACTGTGACCATTGATTGAGCGAGCGTTTTTGGGGCATGGATCATCCACATAAGTGAATTTTCCAAATATATAAATTTATTACATCACATTCCAGTTTTTATTGTATTAATTTTAACTAATTTCTATTTTATCAAATGTATTAAGATAATTCATGCATATGGTTTAAATATCAATAATGCAGAAAGCTCTGGCTGCTGTGCTCAGTGGTTAGAGTGTTGACCTGCACACAGAAGGGTCAGAGGCTCGATTCCCAGGTAAGGCTGTGTACCTGGGTTGCAGGTGTGGGATGCAACCTATCACATTGATGTTTCTCTCTCTCTCTCTCTCTCTCTCTCTCTCTCTCTCTCTCTCATTTTCTCCCTCCCTCCCTCATTTCCACTCTTTCTAAAAATCAAAGAAAAAAATATCCTCCTGTGAGTATTAACAAACAAAAAAAGCGCAGAGAGGCTCCTAATTAAAATTCCCTCCCCACCTTTTTCAGGCCCACATTCTCTAGAGGTAGCCTCTTTCCAGCCTCTTATTAAACTATCTCCAGTTTCTTTTTCTGTTTATATTGTTATTTCGTGATTTACCAGTTTTAGACATCTGTTGACTCCTTGTAGATGAGATGCACTTTCCTACAGAACTCCAATCTCCACTCCCCATCCTTCCAATAGGAATGTAACATGAGTTTTGATTAAAACAGTAGTGAATATAGACAGTCTTCACTGCTGAACTAAAGAATGTGTTGTGTGTGCTTGTGTTCTGGAAAAATTTTATGTTAGTCCTTTGATAATTCTCTATTTTATCTGTTGGGCCTACTGGATTAACCTTCTAATTTTTTTAAAACATTTTTTCTCTTATTTATCCTCCCTTTGCCTTTTGGGTTTACTTCTTTGGGAAATCTTACTTGACTTTATCCTCCAACCCTTCTGTTGATTTTTTTTTAATTTTTGCTTTCTTATTTTATTTATTTTTTATTTTTAAAGAATAATTATCTTTTTTAAAAATAGATTTTTTTATAGATTTTTTTACAGAGAGGAAGGGAGAGAGCTAGAGAGTTAGAAACATTGATGAGAGAGAAACATCGATCAGCTGCCTCCTGCACACCTCCTACTGGGGATGTGCCCGCAACCAAGGTACATGCCCTTGACTACAATCGAACCTGAGACCTTTCAGTCAGCAGGCCAACCCTCTATCCACTGAGCCAAACCGGTTAGGGCTAATTATCTTTAAAAAAACAAACAAACATATTTTTATTGATTTCAGACAGAAAGAGAGAGATAGAAATATCAATGATGAGGATCATTGATTGGCTGCCTCCTGCACGCCCCACCCTGACCAGGGCATGTCCCCTGACCAGGACTGGAACTGTGCCTCCTGGTTCATAGGTCGACACTCAACCACTGAGCCATGCTGGCCGGGCTGTTTTCTTATTTTTAATATACAATGCTCATTCTTATTTTCTAACTGTTCCTTTTTCATAATATTACATGGATATACTATCTAATCTAATAAAAGAGTAATATGCAAATTGACCCTTACTCAGTTACACCCACAAGCCACGCCCACCAACCAATCAGGAACAAATATGCAAATTAACTCAACTAAGATGGTGGCAGCCACAGAGCTGGAGTTTCCCCGGGCAATGGAGGAAGCCAGGGCCCTGTGGGCCCTGACCTCTACTCAAGGCTGCAAAGTTTCAATTATAGAAGATAAACAAACCCAGATACCTGCTTTCAGCCAGGCACCCCAATAGGGACCTGAACCCTGAAGGGGCTGTGGGCAGCCTGAAAACGGCCCTCAACCCCTCACCCAGGCTGGCCAGGCACGCCAGCAGGTGGACATCCCCCGAGGGGTCCCAGACTGTGAGAGGGCACAGGCTGGGCTGAGGGGACCCCCCCCACCCCCCGAGTGCACAAATTTTTGTGCACTGGGCCTCTAGTTATATTGTATTAGTATTAGCATTAGTATTTAAACTATTCTTATTATATGGATATACTATTTCCCTTTTATCCCTCTGAATATATTATTTATTCTTTCTTTGTTCCTTGTTTTAATAGTCTTCTATTCTCTATATTGTCTTTGTTTCCACTTGGTCTCTCTCTCTCTCTCTCTCTCTCTCTCTCTCTCTCTCTCTCTCTGTCATTGGAAGCTTTCCTCAAATGGCAAATGTCCTGCTTGGCTATTGATATCTATGAAAGAAGCAATAAAAAGCTGAATTAAACTGTGTGTTTGGGAAAAACTTATCAACTGGGACTTCACTGTAGGAAGCAGGCCAGTCTTTTCATGAACAAACCTTAAATGTCACACTCTTTTCTCTAGAGCACTATTGATATTTGGGGCCAAATAATTCCTTTGAATCAGGGGCTGTTGTGCATTACAGACTGTTTAGCAGCAGCATCAGATGCCAGTAGCAACACCCTTCCCAGAACTGTGATAATGAAGATTGTCTCTAACCTTTGCCAAATGTTCCCCAGCGCGGGGGTGGGGGGGGTTGCAAATCTGCCCATTGGGAACGACTATTCTGGAGTCATTCAGGTTCTCAAGAGAAGCTTCTAATTCCTTGTTCCACTTACTAATTACTGCATGACCAGCCACCCCAGCACCTAGGAGCATAAACAGCCATTTCATTGTGCTCCGAGTCAGGAATTTGGAAAAGGCACCGACGCTCCTCTGCTGCACAGTGTCTGGGGGGTCCAGGCTGGGATGGCGGGAAGGGCTGTAGGGGGCCCAAATGGCTGAGTTAGAACAGTTGGGGCTGAAGGATCCACCTCCAAGATGGTTCTTCATTTGTCCTGGAAGGCTGGGCGTGGGGATCAGGAAGATGGCACATGGCCGCTCTAGCACAGCCCGGGATCGGACCTCTTGTGTGGCAGCTCAGGGCTCCAGGGTGAAGGTCGCAGCCGGCAATGCGGGCGCTGCCTGGCCTGCTATGGCCTGGCCTCGGAAGCCACATAGCGTCACTGCCACTGCAGCCACAAGCCTGCCCAGCCTCGGAGAGGGAGGCAGAGACCCACCTTTCAAATGGAAGCATTGTCCCTAAAAATGTGTGGCCATGTTGTAAACTCACCATACTCTAGGACGGGGTGACCTAGGCCTGGGCAGGGAGGGGTGTGAAGAGGGGGGATGTGGAGTGCCACTTTTCATGGTCAGACTCCTTTTAAATGGTCAAACCAGATGACTGAACTGGGATTCCCCCCCACACACTACCCTGCCCCTTCCCCCATTTTCTACCCCTCCCCACACCTCCCAACATTTGACCTTGTGGACTGCAGCAGCCAGACTCCCTATCCTCATGCTTCTAGCTGGGTTTGGTAGTTGAAGACCCTGCAGGAGATTTCAGAGTAATATTGGGGTGCTCCCTCCCTTGTTAGGCCCCAGGTCAACAGGGTCTCACCCTAAAGCCACAACTCCTCCCAGCAGCCATAGGCCACAGCTCTGTGCAGGTTCTAGCAACCACTGCTCACCCTCCCTCAGGCCTACCGCTCCCCTCTGCTGCTGGCTCCTCCTCTTGTCTCTGTAATCCTGCTCACCCCCGTTCCCAGTCCTTCCTTAAGCTCCAGAGCCCCTCTGACACTGTGGAGAACGCATCTGTTTTCTACTGAGCCTCTGGCCGTACTGAAGCGTTTTCTGATTTGCGTCTAAAACAACGATAGTCCCTGAGGGAGGCTGAGAGCTCCCTCCTAGGAGACCTTTGCAGGAGTGCGGTGACATTTCTGGGCTACTGGGGATGGGGAGTGGGGGATGGGATGGTGCTTTAAGTTCACTTTCTAGTTTCTAACTATAATGCATAATAGAGGGTAGTGGATAGTGACTTCTCTATACGGGAAATATTATTGGAGTGTTTTGAGAAGGAAAAAGCATGTACGTAATGGGAAACCAGGAGAGAGAATTTATGATGGCTTTTAGAAAACATATAACAGACTGGGAAATATCAGCCGTCTTTATTATCCGTCCTGGATAACAGATCCTTCCTGGGTCTTAAGGTAAAGTGGGTGTTTGGAGGGCATCCAAGCTGTGTCTGGGCGGGAACCCCCAGATGCAACAGTAGTTGTCTCTCAGATCAGACCTACCAACCAGGTCTAGGTGCTTCCAGGTTAGCAGCTTCCTTGATGCTTTTGCTCAGAGGAGCATCGTGTGCTCGCCTGTCCACTGGGACGAGGACAAACTGGTGCCCAGTGAGGCCCAGGGCACACCTCACATGGAGGAACTCCGGGGCCCCTGCCCTGTGGCCTCCTGAGCTCCGCCTGCGTTCCTGCCTCCACCAGCCTCCGTGCCGTTGAATTTGTGCACCTCTTTGAAGCACACGTCGGAAACCTCCAGGGAAAAAGTAGAATCAAGATTTCTTTCTGGTCACCCGCTTCCTGAAGCACAGAGAGGAAATATTTCATAAATGCTTCTTAAAACAGACAACAGGAAGGGGCCGTGCCACTGGCTGGCAGGGGCTGCCATTGTAATATTTCACAGACAAGGGAGGCGAGGTCCACCCCCCAGGGCCCAGCCCCCCTTGCCCACTCCAGCAGCTCCACCCTCCTGTGCGGGGGAAAAGGCCGGGGTCCCACCCGCATTTCACAGGGAGGAGACTAAAGCCAGGGAAGTGGAGGGTGGCAGCTTGGGTGGAGAGGAACCTCTTACACCACCACCAGACCCCCCCCATGCCCCCCATGCCCCCCTCCCATCCACCATCCCCCCATTCCACTTCCTTATTCCTGATTCTTTTACTTCCGGGGATTTGTGTGTGTGTGTGTGTTTTGTTTTGTTAATTTTTTTATGTTTTTTTTAATTTCAGAGAGGAAGGGAGAGGGAGAGAGAGAAAGAAACGTCAATGATGAGAAAGAATCATTGATCGGCTGGCTGCCTCCTGCACGCCTTCCACTGGGGATCGAGCCCACAACCTGGCATGTGCCCTGACTGGGAACTGAACGGTGACCTCCTAGTTCATAGGTTGAAGCTCAACCACGGAGCCACGCCAGCCGTGCTGTGTGTGTTTTTAATTTGGGGAGTGGAGGCTGGGCAGCTGGAGACGGTTTCGTGTTGATGGCTTCCCTCAAGGGACGTAGCCTTCTTCAGTTTAGCTTGCCTTCTTCTAGCCCCCGCCACGCTGTGAGCCCCCAAGGCCCCGCAGCCCCTCCCAGCAGAGGTGCACGAGCCCCAGGCCCTGTCCTGTTCACTCCTGCCCTGTAGACGCGATGTCGGGAGACAGACACGCAGGGACATGGCCAGAAGAGCCAGCCCGCAGCTTGCTGGTGGTGGGCCCTGGAGCGCTGGGGGGAGCTTCTGAGGCCTCTCCCCACGGCCCCTCCCCCAGCAGAAGGTTCATGGTCGCTGCACTTCTGGGAGGATGGATGGGGCCCAGGTGGGCAGAACACCTGTGTGGTGTGCAAACCCACGTCCTGTTTTGTCCTGTCCAAGCTGCCTGTAGCTTGACCAGACTGTGCTAGAGCTTGGCCATTGCTAAGGTGGCTGCCACTAACCACACGAAGGAAGGAATATTCTCCGCCCAGGCACTTGAGCCAAAACCAATGTGGTCCGCAGCAAGGTTTCACGTTCCTAATCTGGACCCAGAGGCCAGGGAGTTTGGGCATCATGTGGAACCCAGAGTTGGCGGTTACCCACAGACATAGACACCCTGAGTGGGTCCTGCACCCTCCCTCCCCCCACCAGGTGCCAGAGCCTCCGCGGAGCCTCGGCCCTGGTAGCAGCCCCTGGCAGCCCAGCTGCCACCTCTCTATCAATGACCCTGTAGCAGCTGCGCTGAGTAAGCCACTTCCCTGGGGCGGGGTGGGGCCCACCTTGCTCCCATTATGCACCAACCTGATGCAACCAGCTTTCAACAGACACTGTCGGGGAAGAAACACAGAACAGCAGCATGCTACAGCGTTTCCTCTTCCCATGCAGGCGGCTTGCTCACATCAGCAAAGATGGACCTCTGACCCCACCCTCACCCCCCAGTGGCCCCTTTCCACCAAGCTGGGAGTGCCTTCATCAGAACCCTTTCAGGTGAGTGCGTCTGCTCTGCCCAAGAGCTTACCCCAGTGGCTTGAAATCCTGGCTGCACATCACAGTCATCTAGGATATTAAAAAGTACTGATGGCCCTCCCCGGTTTGGCTCAGTGGATAGAGCATAGGCCTTCGGACTTAAGGGCCCCAGGTTCAATTCCAGTCAAGGGCAAAAAAAAAAAAAAAAAAAAGAAGAAGAAGAAGAAAGAAAAAGAAAAAAAAAAGTACTGATGCCGATCATCACCCCACAGATACTAACTGAATTGATCTGAGTTGTTTTGTTTTAAAAAGTCTTTATTGAAGGGATAACATACATTTTTTTAAAAAGTACAAACCATAAGTGTGAAGCTCCATGAATTTTCCCAAAATTAACTTACCTTGAGCAGCCAGCAACCAGATCAGAAACAGATCATCACCAGAACCCGCTTACGCTCTATAGCAGTGGTTCTCAACCTTCTGGCCCTTTAAATACATACCGTTCCTCATGCGGTGACCCAACCATAAAATTATTTTCGTTGCTACTTCATCACTGTAATGTTGCTCCTGTTATGAGTCATAATGTAAATATCTGATATGCAGGATGGTCTTAGGCGACCCCTGTGAAAGGGTCGCTCGACCGCCAAAGGGGTCGCAACCCACAGGTTGAGAACCGCTGCTCCTAAAGGGTGTTTGCCATTCTCCCTCCTAACAGGGTTTAGGGCATAAGCTAGTTTCACCTGCTTTTGAGCTGGCCATTCTATGAGTACAGTCATACAGTACACATGCACTTAGGTCTGGCTTCTCCCACTCAACATTGTGAGATTCATCCAAGCGGTTGCTTATACGTGTAGTTGGTTCATTCCCATTGCCATGGGGTAGCCAACCCTATGGCATTCCTCAGTTTACCTATCCATTCTACTGCTGGTGGGTATTTGGGTGTTTGGAGTGTTGTTTGCAGCCTAGGTTTATTTTGACTCTTGCTGCTCTGAGCATTCTGGTGGTGTCTGTGGGAGCACGTTCCCATGCACTTCTGTTGGATACGTACGTAAAAGTGGAATTGCTGGACAAGTATGGATACGAACGTGTTTAGCTTGAGTACCATGTGCCCAATCATTTTCCCAAGTGACTGTACCGATTTACATGCCCTCCAGCCATGGACGGCAGTTCTGGCTCCTTCACGTCTTTGCCAGCATTTGCTGCTGTTTTCTGTCTTATGTGAGCCATTCGGGTGGGTGTGTAATGGTATCACAATGTGGTTTTCATTTGCATTTCCCTGATGACTAATCCCAGAGTCAAGCACTTTTTCGTGTGTTTATTAGCCATTTAGATCCCCTCTTTGCAACATGTCTGTTGAAGTATTTGGACATGAGGAATTTTAAGAAACTCCTTCAGTGGCTGTAATATGCATGCAAGGTTGGAAAGCTTTGAACTAAACCACACGTCAGTATCTGCTGCTCTGTTTCTCGATGTCCTGCCCTTGAACTTAGAGTATTTTGGATCTGAGGGGACCTCACAGACCTGGGGAGAGATGATATTCACACACCCCCCGCAACCCCCCGGCACACACACCAAGCTTGCCAGGAAGAAGCGAGAGATTGGGGCTGGAATTTAAGCAGTTGAGAGTCATTGGGAATGTGGCCTCCACTTCAGAAGGGTTCAGGGAAGGCCCATGGTGTCCACAGCTGCCACAGACATTTCCTGACCACAAAAATGATCCTGTGCTGGTCCCCCTCCCCCCCCGCCCCAAGCCCCAGGCAATCATGTGGAGGAAGTGGAGGGGCCCCATGCCAGGTACTTCCCAGTGTCTAGGCCAGTGTGAATGGGACACAGCTCATGTGGGGCTTGTGGTCAGGCTGGGGACAGTGGAGTGTGTGTTCGGGGGCTTGGCTAGGGCTGAAGGAGGCCTGCTGTCTGCGGGTGAAAGGGCAGCCAGTGAGGCTCTCCCACAAGGGTCTAGGCCTGGCCAGCTCTTGTGTTCTGTTGGGTTTGCGTACAGGTTCCAGTTGCTGTTTTCCTCATCTGTGATGGTCCCCTCTATCCTCTGCTCCCCACCTTGGGGATCCTGCTCCAGGATCTCTCCTGCCCACCCCACCCCTACCTGATCCTCTCAATTCTGAGCTCCCGCAGCAGCACTTGGAGTGAGAGCATCCCACATGGCTCCTGACTGCAACACCTCCTTGTCCTGAGTCCCCTTCGTGGCACC
Source organism: Murina feae (assembly GCA_004026665.1). Taxonomy (NCBI): domain Eukaryota; kingdom Metazoa; phylum Chordata; class Mammalia; order Chiroptera; family Vespertilionidae; genus Murina; species Murina feae. Next base: position 63,837 of record PVJC01002477.1, on the reverse strand, counting down.
CTTGCCTCTGGATTTGTCTGTGTTCCCCCGCGGTGAGCAAAGTGACATTGGGTAACTCACATCCTCCAACTTGAGAAGGAAGATACATTAAAAATACAAACCATGCATGGAGTCAGCATGTTCCTTCCCTCAGACCTGAGCTGTGCAGGAGTCCAGCAGAGCGGCCGTGTGTGGGCTCTGAGTGGCACATGTGCTGCCCGCCTGGTGGGCGCGGGGCCTGTGCACTGAGTCTTGGGCCAGTAGATGGAGGTAGGATGCTGGTGCCTGACTGGGAGCACATAAAGGCCCCTCAGGGAGCGGCTGTCAGCACCCTGGTGGAGTCCACCACAGGCTCAGGGGTGGGGGCGGAGCGAGCTAGTCCGTGCCTGTCCCGCCTGCCCTTTGAAAAGAGCAGGGTCCACCTTCTGTTGACTGAAGTCCTGCCAGCTATGTGACCTGAGAGGAGGGGCAAGGAGGCACATGGGCAAGGTTGACATTTTGGAGGCCGGTGAGCACAGAGCCAACTCTGGCCTCTCGATTGCACCACGTCCCATGGATTCAGGCCCTTCTGGGAAACTGCTCTGGACATTGAACATTTCATGTGTGACAGCCTAAGTGCAGGTGTTGGGGTTCCTTTGATTGGCCCAAAGGGTAACCAGAACCATCCAGCACCCAGAGGCTGTCTGCAGCCTAGAATGGCAGCAGGAAGGACAGACACTCTCTCCATCGGTATACGAGAGAGTTCCAAGTGCTCACATCCTTGTCAGCAACTGGCATTTCCTGTTTGTTTTTTTCATATTGGCCCTCCCTCCGAGTCTCACAAAAAAGAGAGACCCCTCTCTACTGAGCCTGCATCTTCGGATCTGCCCTTTCTCTAGGGCCACTACCCAGCAATCATGGCCTCCAGTTCTCTCCAACCTGGGTCTTCAAACTCTCCTTTCCGCTGGCTCCTGTGGTGCAGCCTTTGACATGCTCGTGTCCCCATTGTCTGTGTGATGCTTCCCTCCAGCCCCTGTGCTGTGGAGAACAGCCGCGCTGTCTGCCTTTCACGGCTGACGTTCTGGAAGGAGACATCTTTTTTTCGGCAAGTATTCATTTTAACCCGCCGGTGCTGGGCACAGTGGGGTCCTACGGTGAGCAAGACCACCTGGCCCTGCTCTCACCAAGTTTATAGGAAAATAGGGAAGACAGACATAAACAAACAAATGCTTACGTAATGGCAGTTGTGACCAGTGTTGCCACAGCCCAGTTCCTCTCTGCACTTGCACACCTGCAAACATCTCATCCCTTGAGGCCAGCTCACATGCCACCTCATCAGTGTGCCCACACTCAGGGTGGCCCTCTGGGCCCATCTCAGCCTTGGGTGTAACTGTTCCTAACAGAGGCTGAAATCCGAGGGCAGAGACCAGGCCACACTCATCTTGGAGAGGGATGCAAGTTCCTTCCACTCTCTGAAATCAATAAAAGCATATTTTTAAAAAAAAATTATGCAGAGAATAACTACAAAAAGGAGAAGATGGGAGAAAGGTCCATATTATCAAGAAATAAAGGACAAAGGATTGATTCAGACAGAACTTGGTTAAAAAATAAGTAGTTTGGTGCAGCCAGTGTCTCAGTAGTGAGTGTCAACCCATAAACCAAGAGGTCGCCCGTTTGATTGCCAGTCAGGGTGCATGCCCAGGTTGTGGGCTCGATGTCCAGTGGGGATGCGTGCAGGAGGCAGCTGGTCAGTGTTTCTTTCTATCCCTCTCCCTTTTTCTCTCTCTAAAAATAAATAAAAACATATTTTTAAAATGTGTTAAAAAAATGTGTTTAAGTAGTTTGGATTAGGGAAGTGCAAGTCAAAACCACAAGGAGATACTTCTTCACACCCTTTAGGATAGCTGTTATCAACAACCAGGAAATAATAAGTGTTGGCAAGGATGTGGAGAAATTAGACCTTGTACATAGCCGGTGGGAATGTGAAATCATACAGTCACTATGACTGTAGTTCCTAAAAAATATATACATGGAATGATCATATGACCCAGCAATTCTAATTCTGGGTATTGAAAGCAGGGACTCAAAAAGATGCTTGTACTCCCTAACTGGTTTGGCTCAGTGGATAGAGTGTCAGCCTGCGGACTCAAGGGTCCCAGGTTCGATTCCGGTCAAGGGCATGGACCTTGGTTGTGGGCACATCCCCAGTAGGGTGTGCAAGAGGCAGCTGATCGATGTTTCTAACTCTCTATCCCTCTCCCTTCCTCTCTGTAAAAAAAAAATCAATAAAAAAAATATATTTTTAAAAGATGCTTGTACACCCATTATCATATCTGCATTTTTCACAGTAAAAAGGTGGAGACAAACCAAATGTCCATTGACAGGTGAATGGAATACATACACATAATGGAATATTATTCACCCTTAAAAAGGAATGGAACTCTGCCACATGCTACCCCACGGATGAATCTTGAAAACATTATGCCAAGAAGTGAAATAAGCCAGACACAAGAGGACAAATATTATTTGATTCCATTCATGTCAGGTACCTGGAGTGATCAAATTCATAGAGACAGAAAGTGGAATGGTGACTGCCAGAGACTGGCAGAGGCAGGGAGTGGGGAGTTCATTTCGGAAGTTCAGAGTTGATGTTGGGAATGATCTAGAAGTTCTAGAGCTGCATGGTAGTGATGGCTGCATAACAATATGAGCATAAAACTTAATGCCATTGAATCGCACACCTAAAATTTTTTTAAATGGTAAATTTTATGTTATGCATATTTTACCATGATAAAAAAAAAAGTGATTTACGTATATTATGGATATTTTAGAAACTATTGGTAAGCAGAAAGGGAAAAATTGTAAATTGTTCATTGTCTTACCAGCTAGAGACAGACAGCCACTGTTAAGATGTCAGGGTGTCTTTCCATTTATTTCCTATTCTGTCAAAAAAAAAGAAGAGAGCCCTGACTGGTGTGGCTCAGTGGATAGAGCGTCGACCTGCAGACTGAAGGGTCCCAGGTTCGATTCTGGTCAGGGGCATGTACCTTGGTTGCGGGCACATCCCCAGTAGGAGGTGTGCAGGAGGCAGCTGATTGATGTTTCTCTCTCATCAATGTTTCTCTCTCATTGATGTTTCTAACTCTCTATTCCTCTCCCTTCCTTTCTGTAAAAAAATCAATAAAATATATTTTTTTTAAAAAAGAAGAGAGAGAGAGAGAGAGAGAGAGAGAGAGAGAGAGAGAGAGAGACTGTCTGTCTGTCTTTGGAGAACACATTGGATCTGTAGGAAGTCTGCCTCACCTCTGTCTCTCGACTGTCCCACCAAGGCTGCTTCCTCCCCTTGAGCCACCCAGAGCAAGTCTATCCGAATTCTGGACATCAATCCTCTGAACAACTTCTCACACCTGATTTCACTCCTCTGCGATCCAGGGCTGCATTTCTCGGAAAATGCCCATTTCCCCCTTGTGTCTGAAATGTGTTCCTAGCATGGGTCCGGTAACAGTCGGAAGGTATGCAGGGACCGGTGAGTGCCTGTCTCAGATACCACACATCTGAGTTACGTCCACCTGGGCACAGGGGCTCTCGTGGACAATACGGTCATTGTTGTGTCTCCTGTGAAGGTGACTCACAAGTCCCTAAGTCTGTTGGTCCAGGTTGCACTTGACCCAGGTCCCTGGGACGTGCCTTGGTGTCTCTTGGAACTGGTGCTGGGCCTCCCATTATCCCTGACCATGACTGATTCTAGCTCCTAGACCCAGCTCTGCAGCCTGTCAGGAGCCAGTGACCTCATGCCCCCAAGAGCAGACCCACCCCCTTCTCTGTGAGGGAGTTTGGAGAGCCGTGAGGGCCCCATAGCCTCAGACCCTGCTGGGCCCTGGGAGGAGCAGCCATTTCTTTTCTTCCTCCCAGGAGAAGTGGCCCTCCTCCATCCCAGTCACCTCTCTGCCCTGTGCAGCAGTAAGTCAATGGGAATGAACCAAGCTGTCAGAGATGGGGGCTCCCTCCATCACTTGGGCTCTGCAGGCCTTGGGGCTGCCCTGCCTCCTCCACTGCCATCAGGCTTGGCCCCAGAGCCATGCCACAGCGGTCACACCCTGTGGAGGTGCCCCCCTGACCCTCCCATTTGGATCCAACTACAGCCTCCGCTTTACCCCCCTTCCCGTGCCACCTGATGCAGGAGTCAGGACATGGCCAGCTTTACTGACTGGAAGAGGTGAAGCAAGAGGCCACAGCCACTCAGGGGACTAAAGTTCATGCCTGTCGCCACTGATTAGAAATGGATGGTGCCTTCATTTGCCTCCAAACTCAGCCAAAGACACAAGACTTGGCTTTGAGGCCTCCACCGAAGGGTTTATTTAAGGACCTTTACAGCCCCGTCCTGAGATTATCTTTTTATTGCAACTTTGATTAATGATTTATCAAAAACTTGATAGTAGAAACACTGAAGAACAAATTTGCCCTAGAGATTAGGAAAGGTCTACATCTGCCAGGCTTGGGTACCTGCCCACCTGCTCCCTCAAAGGTTAGACTAGGACAAAGGCGTGTGCGCACACACGCGCGCACACACACACACACACACACGCGCGCGCGCGCGCGCGCGCGGCAAAAACAGGTATAACTGCCCTTGCATTCTTTTAGAAATTCGGCTATAAATGATAAATAGACGAGGCAAGGGAGAAGAGCCAAAGGACCTCTTAGAAATTTTCTTTCTTGTTTTGTTTCAATAATACCTACTAGGAATTAACTCCTTCAAGGGAAACTGGGAGTGTGAGGAGGAGAGGACCTGTGTGAAGACTGTACCTCCTCCAGACCTCCAGTCCCGGAGAAATGACCTCTGAAAAGTGCCCGTGTTGCAGAAAGACCACAAAAACTAAGCGATGCCTTGAAGAGGTGGAGAAATCACAGCTTTAATACACGCGCGGACTCCGGGATTAATCCAAATCAGAGTGGGGGTAGCACTCGAGAACCTTGCTTTATGGTGCCCCTCGAGTTCATTGATTTGCAAATATACTCCCTCCCCCCAAGGCCCTGAAGGGAGAATTCTTTTCATCTACCCTTCCCCCAGATACAGGGCTCAAAAACAAGGCTCCCTCGCCTTACCTACCAGGGGACAGGGCTTTGTTTGGTTTAATGGCCTTGCAGAACCAGCCTTCCTCCTCACCCGCTGCTGGCAGGGCAGGGGCAAGGGTGCCAGTGTCACAAGCACTTACTGTGGGAAGAGCCTTGGCGGGGATTGGGTTGTGCTCCGACTGCTCTGCAGGCCCTGAGGCTGTGACAGCCAGGGCGGGCTCCACAGGTTGCAGGACAGTCACTGAAGGGCACAAACCTACCACCTCAGAGCCTGGGGAGCCAGGAATTTGCACTTTAACCGCCTCTCCTGCAGGAGATTCTGCCAGTTCCCGCCCTCTGAGAGCCCCAGGGAGCCGGGTGCTGGCTGGGACCCTTTTATCTTCCTCTCAGCTCTTCTGAGGTGGGAGTAGAGAGCTGGCAGAGAGGCTCCTAGACGGAAACTAGAAAATGAAACTGGAGATCACAGCCTGGAAACCCCGAGTGCTGGGGTTCCTTTTCCACAGGGAGTCCCCTGAGGGAAAAGGGAGGGCAGGGCATGTTTCGTGAAGGCCGGAGGGTGTGCCCAGAGCGGCCTGCCAGTGGTGCATCACCTGCCCGGCTGACGGCCTGCAGGGGGGGAGGCGCCGGTGGGGAGGGCCCTGGCTGCACCAGCTTCCTCTGAGGCCGCCTGGCTCGCTGTCACCCCTTGAAGGGTTTCCTCTCTGGAGAAAACGAATTTCACACTTTAGGTTGAAAAAAACTTTCAGAGGTGCTTTAGGAAGGGCCCTGGTTCTCAGGTAAGGTGAAAGCGGCGCATCTGAAAATGTGTCTCAGAATTAAGTATTTCCTACCAGCAGCTTCCTGCCCTACCAGCTGCCTTCACCCTCGGGGCTGCCAGGCACCTCGCATGCACAGGCAGGGCTTCGGCAGGGCAGGGAGGTGCCTGGGTTTAGCTGAGGCTCAAAAATAAACAGCTCCAGCCCTCTCTCCTCCAGTCTGCGCAGCACACACGTGAGCCCGCTCACCAGGCAGAAACACTCAGGGCAACGTGGACACCAGCAGAGAACTCTCACGGAAGCCATTTCAGAAGGAGCTGGACTGCGGGAGAGAGGACAGTGGAGAAGGCACCAAGCACCGTCCCTACCCCTCACCCCACACCATCCCTCCTCCTTCAAGAAACGCTGCCCTAACCCCCAGTCCCATGCATTCCATTCCTTCCACGAAGACCTTGACAGGGCACTTTCATAGCACCCTGTGGTTTCCAGCTGTCTGTGTGATTACTGGCCTAAGGTCTGTCTCCATCACTGGGACTACACCTGTGAGGCCTCACACCTGGTCTGTGTTGTTCCCTCTTTTTTTATTTATTTATTTATTTTTTAATATATTCTATTGATTTTTCACAGAGAGGAAGGGAGAGGGATAGAGAGTTAGAAACATCAATGAGAGAGAAACATCAATCAGCTGCCTCCTGCACACTTCCCGCTGGGGATGCGCCCACAACCAAGATACATGCCCCTGACCGGAATCGAACCTGGCACCCTTGAGTCCGCAGGCCGACGCTCTATCCACTGAGCCAAACCAGTCAGGGCTCCCTCTTTAAAAAAAATAAATAAATAAATAAAAATTTATATATATATATATATATATATATATATATATATATATATACTTGATTTTTTTACAGAGAGGAAGGGAGAGGGATAGAGAGTTAGAAAGATCGATGAGAGAGAAACATCGATGAGCTGCCTTCTGCACACCCCCCACTGGGGATGCACCCACAACAAAGGTATGTGCCCTTGACCAGAATTGAAACTGGGACCCTTCAATCCGCAGGCCGATGCTCTATCCACTGAGCCAAACCGGTCAGGGCTGTGTTGTTTCCTCTTGCATACATTTTGGGACACCCTATATGCATGAGGGAGTCCTGAAGAGCACAAGAGAAGGACAGCGCTCCAGCAAGGGTGTTCCTCAGGGTCCAGACCCTCAGACCACCTTCGGTTGAGGATGCTGTGACAAGTGCCGCCCGCACTACTACAGCCCACAGTCCGGGGACCCCAGCCGGTGGAATACTTTGACTGTCCTGGTGCGCGCAGGGGCTTAGCAGGAGAAGGGGGGAGGCATGGAGAGGAGTGTCCTGCGGCACATTCTCTGTGGCCCTGGCTTTGCTTCCCTATCTGGCAGATGGGCTCATGTAGCCTCTTCCAGAGAGGCTGGGCCACTTAGCTCCCGGGGCTGCCCAGAAAAGAGAGGCCGCGTTAGGCCTGTGGGCCAGAAGACAAGCTGAGGAGTGGGGGGCATCGCGTAATAAAAAAGGACGGTGAAGGATGCGGGGGGATGGTCCTCTGGAAGCAGATGTGGACAGGGAAAGCAGCCCTGACCGCAGACCGCACACCACCCTTTAGTCTTCTCAGCCTCACCTTCTTACCTGTAAATGGCATTTGTTCTGGTGCATGTGCCTTGAAAGGCAATGTAACGGAAGAGAATAGGGCAGAGTTTGGAGGGGGGCTATCTGGGATAAAATCCCAGCTGTTCCTTCACAGGCTACATGGACTCCGAGACAGTTACCGAGTCTCTCTCTGCCTCATTTTTTCTCTTCTGTGAGTGGAATACATACACATAGGGAATATTATTCACCCTTAAAAAGGAATGGAACTCTGCCACATGCTACCACATGGGTGAACCTTGGAAACATTATTCCAAGTGAAATAAGCCAGACACAAAAGGACAAGTATTGTCTGATTCTGTGAGTTGATTCCCGTTCCTGACATGTGATGAGGGCTGTCATCGTTTCTTGTTATTGCCTTAGCTGGGCTTGTGAGCAACCAGCAAGATGGCAAGTGTGAGCACAGTTGCAGAATCAAACACAGCAAACAAACGTGAGGAAAGAGTATTATTTTGGAAATACCGAAGGCACCGCTTCCCTCCCACATTTGGGGTGGGGGCAACATTTCATTAACTTATTTAGTGTGAAGCTGGAAGATACACCAAAAGGAGATGAAAAACAGCTCCATCGACCGTTTGAGCTGTAGGCTGCACTGAAGCAGTGTGGCTGGTGCAGATGGTGAGGGCCTGGGCAGGCCCACTTCCTCCCTGCGTGCCACGGGTCTTCCTCATACCAGCCGCTTCCCAAGGTTGCAGGAAGTGGGGTCAGGAACACTCAGGGTGTGAACGGGGAGGCCTGGGCAGGGGTCGGCAGCCGCAGGGTGAGAACAGAGGTCCCTGCAGGGTCCTGAGGCCGCCTGTGTGGGAACCTGCCCTCTCTCCCTGCCCAGGCCTGCCCAGGCTTTTCTCTCGAGGTTGCAATGTATTGCACAAAAGGCCTGGTCCCAGCTTGCCGAGAGGCAGGCTGGAGAGGAGAGCCGAATCTTTTCTCAAAGGAAATGCAGTTGTGGTTTTGAGACGTTCGTTTCACATCTGTGGTTGGCGTTTCCCAGGGTTCTCAGAGGTGAATGCAGGGTCAGCTGGATGTCGCCAAATAAGGTTCACCAGTGACCTTAGCAACAGGCTTGCTGCCCATTGGCTGCCACTGTTGCCGCCTGCCAATGCCGCCTCCTGGAGATCAGCACTGAAGCTGGGGAGCAGCACGTGCAGGGATCCACTGCTCCCCGGCACAAATCACTGCCAGGTGAAGCAGCCACAGTTAGGCAGAGAGCTCTGGGCAGAGGTGTCAGAGGAGCAGGACTGCCTGGGTGCCCAAGTTCCAAAGTTCATGTGGCCAGTACCCTGCTGACCGAGTCCTCACAGAGCACCGGATCAGCTCCCTCAGCTTGATGGCCTGGTCCCAGCTTGCCAAGATGAGCTGCCCCCCTGCCCCCCCCTCCCCCAAGTTCTGGCTGTCCAGCTCAGAACCCCTGGTTCCCATTTCATGGTTCTGCCCATTCCTCCTTTGACAGCCACTCTGCTAAGCTCCTTCTACACATTATCTCTTTTAACTCTTTCAACAGCCCTTGTGGGTCAGTTAGCCCATTCTGCAGGTGAGGGAACTGAGGCCAAAGAAAGTCAGCTAACTGGTCAACAGTCATACCAGAAAGTAGGGAAGCCACGATTTAAACAGGTCCAGGTCCCACTCTATTTTTTAAAATATTTTTTTTATTGATTTCAGAGAGGAAGGGAGAGGGAGATGGGGGGGAGAGAAAGAGACATCAATGATGAGAGAAAATCATTGATTGGCTGCCTCCTGCACAGACCACGCTGGGGACTGAGCCCACAACCCGGGCATGTGCCCTGACCTCCTCGTTCTTGGTCAACCACTGAGGTCACACAGGCTGGGGCAGATCTCACACCATTCACAGAATGTAATATAGTGTCAGTTACTCAGGACCTCTGTGCCTCAGTGTCTTTGCCTGTGACATGGGGATGTTAATACGTACCTCACAGGTTTGGGGTGAGGATTGCACAGAGTAACTTATGTACAGGAACCTAGTGCAAAGTGGTGGTTTGCCCAGTAGCACACCTCCGCACGGGTGGGCTGGCGCCTGCTGGGCGTGCTCCCCAGGCAGCCTGCAGGTTCCTGTCCCACAGAGTGTGCCGCTGAAATACTGAGGTCTGTGGACCAGACTTCTCTGTGGCCCTTGTATTTGGTTTCCACTTCCTCATTCTCAAGTTCCTCCCACCCCCACCCCCATCTACCTTCATCACTGAGGGACAGAGGCCAAAGAGGAGCCTGCTACTGAGGAGTCCTAACCTATGGGTGCCAGAGGAGGGAGAGGGCAGCTGGGCTACAGGGAAGGGATGAGGTTCTGAGGACAGAGGGTGGGCCAGTCAGGCTGTAGGGGCAGGCATTTCTCCACTGCAGACAATGACAGCGTGTTACAGCACTCCTTCCCTGAGAAACATTTTCATAATTAAAAAGTACATAAGTGGCCCTAGCCGGTTTGCTAAGTGGTTAGAAGCGTCAGTGGGTTTGATTTCTGGTCAACAGCACATACCTCGGTTGCAGGCTCCATCTCCAGCCCTGATAGGAGTGTGTGCAAGAGGCAGTCAGTTAATGTGTTTCTCTCACATTGATGTTTCTCTCTCTCTCTCTCTCTCTCTCTCTCTCTCTCTCTCTCTCTCTCTCTCTCTCTCCTCCCCCACTTCTTCCTTCCTTCCACTCTCCCTCTAAAGATCAATGCAAAAAATAACCCTGGCAAGGATTTTTTTTAAAAAGTATATAAGTGATCTGGTAAAGATGAAAATACATATACCCTATAACCCAGGAACCCCACTCCTCAGAATGTTCCCTAACCAAACTCTTACCCCTGTGCACCTGTTACCCACACAGCACCAGGAGGAGTCCAGATGCTTGCTCATCACCACTGGAGAATACCATGTGCAATGTTTCTGCAGTGAAAATGAATGAGCCACAGCGACTTGCAGCACCGTAACATGGCGTAGAAATACTGTCATAATGATGACTCTCATCAGCATTATGGAACACAAAAGAATATGTACATAATTCCTTCCATGAAAAGTTGAACAACTGGCATTCCTGGGCTGTATTGCTTCAGGATACATGCAGAAGAGGCAAAATATAAACAATAGAAATTATCACAGAAGTCCGTTTCGTCGTGACCCAGGGCGGGTTGGGGTTGTGATTAGGAGTGCACAGGGGTTCACAGGAGGCATTGTTTTATCCCTGGACCTGGTGATGCTTATACACAACTTTGCTCCCTGGTTTGTACTTATTGAACGGACCGTGTGCTCTGTGCGTTTTTCTGCGTGAGTGTCGTTTCACAGTCGGAAGTGCTCTCTGTCAGGCCAGGCTCGGCCCGGTGTGTGAGTGGGCAGGGCGGCAGCAGCCTGCTTTCCCAGCAGCACTCAAGGGTGTCGCCCTGTTTGCTGAACCACAGCTGTCACGGTAGCCTGTGGAGCCTTGGAGGGAACAGAAGACAAGGACTGGTATGAAGTGAGGGCTGGAGGACATCCTTCGACACGTCAGTACAACCGGCGAAGGTCAACCAGTGTTTGCGGAAACGCGGCTGGAAGACACCATGGTCAAGGCCTGCCTGCACTTGAAGGGGTCTGAAGGGGCAGAGGACACATGCCAACGACCGGGCCTGAGACCCAGCCCCCTCCAGCCCCCGTAGAACATGGATTCAGCTGGAGTACCCATCCCAGGACTCCTCTACAGAGATGCCTGTATTTGTTGATTATCTGCATTATGCCCGGCCGCTTCAGAATAAATAAAAAAAAAGGAAAATAAAAGCCTTCAGCAGAGGCTGGGACAAGATGCATAATGAGTCTCAGGCCACAGGGTGCGGCTCCTGACTCTGACCCTGGGGGAGTGGCGTTTTCTAAGCTTGCAAGCTTGTTTTATTCATCCTTGCTCCCCTAGCCTGCAATACACCATGGAGGACAGTTAATAAACGTTTGCTCTGTGAGCAAGTGTGCAGATTGTGCTGTAAGGAGTAAGGCCTCATCAGGTCCTGGAGAGGCAGCCTACCAGGCTCCCTCCTTCTCTGGTTCATCTCCAGAGAGAAGTCTTCCTCAGGGGATGCCCAGGGCCATTGCCCCTGCAGCCCATCAGGGGTTAAAGATGACCCTTGGTTTCCTTCTCCAAGCTAAATTCACCAGTTTCCACGGTTGTCTGATAGCCCTCAGCATTCTGGTTACCCAGTCTGGAGGGCAACGAAAGCATCCAGCTGTGTTCCGAACAGACCGAACCACGGATATAGATGGAAAATTAGGGTCCTGTGCTCTGGCAGTCGGTGTATCTGAGTGGCAATGGTGATAGCTTCTGGCAGGGCCCCCAACACCGGAAGAGGACTTCTGATCATCTTTCTTTGGTGTTTTCACAGCTTTCACACAGATACTTTTAGGGCCTATGTAATACTTTCAACACTAAAGATTTTAAAAAGAACACATAAAAATGTAAATAAAATAGTATCTTTTTATTGATTTTAGAGAGGGAGGGAGGGAGGGAGAGCGAGAGAGAGTGAAACATCCATGTGAGAGAAGAACATCTATCTGCTGCCTCCTGCATGTACCCCAGCCGGAGATTGAGCCCACGACCCAGGAATGTGCTCTGACTGGGAATTGAACTGGCAACCTTTCAGTGCACAGGACAATGCCCAGCCAATTGAGTGACACCAGCCAGGACAACACAGATACTTTTCTTACATAAAACCCCACGAGATAGCCTTGTCACCAGTGTTATATTTCTCTTCAGCTCTCCTGGAGATACCCTGAGAGCTGGCGTGGGGTAGGCACCCCATAGATGTCAGTTCATATTATTTACTTTGTTGTTTTATTATTTGAATGAACAATCATAAATTCAGGGTCATCAACTGAGCATGTACTCTGTGTCAGGCACTGCTGGTGCTGGAGCATAGCAGTGAACAAAATAGGCCTGGTCCTGCTCCTCCGAGATCCCAGACTCTGGGAAGACTTGTTGATTGAATAACAAAGGCTGGTTAAATTCATTGTGAACACCACCACTACCACAAGACATTCATTCACTGAGTGCTCCCCGTATGTTCAACTCAGAACACGCTGTCCTTGCCCTCCAGGGCTGGAAGGTGGGAGCTGAGGAAGACACCACCATGAGAATGAAAAACCATTGGACTTGGACTGAATTGACTTACAGATCAAGTCCTAGTGCTGCCACAAACTCACTGTGTGACCATAGATGAGTTAACTTGACCTCTCTGAGCCTCAGTTACGAGTGAAATGGGTATAACAATACCTCAGAGACAAGAGAGGATCCGTTAGGGTCACCACATTGCACACCTCCAGGGGATACGGCTCACATTGTAGTCTCTGCAGTTGCTGGTTACCTGAAGTTAAATGACCTGCTCTGTGACCTAAAGTCAACAACAAGTGACGGCTATTGTTATGCACAAGTAGAGGGAAGCGGGGTCACTGCAGGCCAGCAGGCTGCGCAGGATTTGGCCAGGCTTTGTTCTTTCAAGGAAGGGCAGGGCTCTGAGAAGTGCAGACTGATACAGGCAAATGCCAGGCTGATAAGGGGGGGCGGGAGGGGGGGGGGAGTGTGGTCTTACCTCAAGGCCTAAGTAAGGAGTTCTCTGGGAAGAGAGAAGCTGCTGGGAGCTGAGGAGATGAAGGTGAATACTTTATCGAGCTGCCATGGATCCTAGAGAATGTCTTGTCCAGTATCTTGTCTCACAGGCCAGTAGAGGCCAGGGAGAGAGAAGGGTGAGTCTCCAGGGTCCTGCGGCAAGGACAAGGCCAGGACCCCCGCCTGTGCAGAACCAGCTCCGATGACTCCTCCAGCCCAGGTTGTGGCCCCACAAAAGGAAGTCCCTGGTTCTTTTCATTTATACATTTGTTTTTTCAGATGGTAAAAGTAATTATAGCATTATGGAGCATTCTTAAATTATAGAAATATAAGGAAGAAAATCTAATCACCTAACCCCACCACCAAAGGCAGTCCCCGTTAGTATCCTTAATGTATTTCTTCCAGAAGGCATTGCACCCAAAGTTAAACATCCTATATTTATTAGATTGGAGTTGTATTGTGCATAGTTTCATGTTCCACCTTTTCCCTGAAAACTGGGAGTGTTCTGTGAACAAAGGGGCTATTTTAATGCAAAAAAAACCTCTAGAAATCTTTTTCCTTAGCAATAAAAAGAAGAAGAAGGTGCAAAGCTACAGTCTGTGGTGGTTGGGAGAACATCCTGCAGGCTGCGGGGTAGCTCCAGCTCACATCCGCTGTGAGCTCTGTGGCAGCGGCTTAGAAAGTCAGGTCTTTCTCTGCTCTCGCGGCCAGGCTGCAGCTTGTGCCTGCCCGGCAGGACAGGTGAGTCTGCACTCACCCTTCATTTGCCGGCCCAGGATATGTGGCCACTCACCCCATCCGAAGGCATGCGGGGTTGTGGCTGCTACTGTTTTTCAACAACAGCGTCTCACTCTATGCTGCACAGTGTTTTCTCAGGTGTTATTTCACCCAAGGCACACACCCGGTGAGGCAGGTAAGACAAAAGCGGTTATGCTCATTGCACAGATGGAGAAACTAAGGCTACAAGAACTCTAGTGGCTTCTTCGAAGCTACACAGCTAATAGGTGACAGAGCAGGCAGATTCGACTGACCTCCAGTTTAGTGATTTGTCCTCTCACCTTTGTTCCCCTCTGGTCCTAGTATTTCCTGAGGGCAACTGGATCCCCTTGGTGAGGCCAAGGGCTGACAGTGCTGTGTGATGGAGGTGTGGAGAGGACAGAGAGCCCTGGCTGGGAGTTTTCAGTCAAGGGCTGCAGGCCCTGGCTGGCTGTGCTGAGTGACCTGACCTCAGGGCAGCTCCTCCAGCAGGACTCAGAGCCAGCACCCTCGCAGGTTTGGGGAGCGGGCTCTGGGAGACAGCCGTTTCCTGCAGACACGTCCAGCAGAGCACTGTTCTTGACCTGCCCTGGGCTCCAGAATCTCAGTGCCTCCAAGGACAAAACAGTCTTTCACCGAGGGACGGTGGGGCTGAGAGACCCACTGTAACCAAGGGATGTGGGGTGCTGCAGCCCTGGGTGGTTTCTCAGTATTGCTGCTGTACCATACACTAGGTGGCTTAAAACACGGACTTACTATCTTATAGTTCTGCAGGTCAGAAATCCAAAACGTCACAGTGTCAGTAGGGCTGCATTCCTTTTGGAGTCTCGAGTAGAGAATCTGCTTCATTGCCCTTTCCAGCTGTAGAGGTTGCCTGCATGCCTTGGCTTGTGGCTCCTTCCTCCATCTTCAAAGCCAGCAAGTCAAGGCCAGTTGAGTCCTTTACACAATTCTACCTCTCTGGTTCTGATTCTTCTGGACCCAGCCAGATAATCCAAGATAATCTTTGTTTTAAGATTACCTGATTGATTCCATCTGCAATTTTAATTCCTGGTTGCCACCTAACATAACATGTTCACAGATTCTCTGCGTTAGGATATGGACCTCTCTTTTTCTTCTTTTTTTATATTGTTGACACCATTATAGATGTCCCCATCCCACCCTTTGCCCCTATTACCCTTCCCCCTTTGCCTCCCTCCACCTAGCCCCTGCCCCTCCCCCTTCCCTCTGGCCATCATAACACTGTTCTCTGTGGCTATGGGTTATGCATATATGTTCTTTAGCTAATCACTTATCTTCTTTCATCCAGGCCCCTCCTCCCTCTCCCCCCGCCCCTCTGGCAGCTGTCAGTCTGTCCCATGTATCCATGTCTCTGTTTCTATTTTGTTCATCAGCTTATTTTGTTCACTAGACTGGATGTGGACATGCTTATCCCACCATGGACCACTACTCTGCTGACTCCTCTGGCTTATCCACGGGACCCATCCTCAGGCATAGACATGGTGTGGGCCAGACCACAGTGAGGACATGCCAGCCACTGTCAGAGAGGTCCTGTCTGCCCAGGCCCCCTCCCACCTGCCTGCTCCTGACTCAGCTCAGCCTGTCCTGGCCTCTTCTTCTCCCATCTGCTGCTCCCAGTTGGAGACAGAGAGGAGCTGGGCAGGAAGCACCAGGAGGTGTGGACAAGGAGGAGGGCGGCGTAAGGCTGGTTGCACCAGGGCTGTAGGAGGCCCTGGGAGGCTGAGTACTTCCCACCTGGAGACCCTACACTTTCCAAGGACGGGCTAGACCCTAACCTCTGAGGACTCGACACAGAATCTAAGGGTCGCTTCAAGGCAGCTAAGTATTGGAGTCCCTCCACCTCTGCATGCCTGGTTGCCTTTGATAATCAGATTTCACTTGGCCCCTTCCTTCAGGTGCTGACTGTCTGCCTTATTCATTCCCTTCCTCCTCTCTCTCCCTGGACTGCTTGGGGAGGGTCTGGGGGCTCTAAGGCCCAGCAAGAGGGCCTGTGGGCAGCAAGGGAGGGAGAGGCTGGACAAGGCCTTTGGCCCACCAAGTAAGGTGACCAACTTGCCCCATGTATGTCCAGGACTTTCTCAGTTTTTAGCACTGAAGGTTCCACATCCCAGGAGACACCTCGGTCCTGAGCAAGGCCTTTGTACCTCCTAATCTACTGTAAATTACCTCTGCAGCCTGGGCAGCTGGTCCTTTGGACTCTGGGATGCCAGCCTCTGCACAGTATCTGAGCACAGAGAAACCTGGGGCTGAAGGAGGGCCCAAGCCAGGGCCCGGGAAATAGACTCAGGCTTGCAGCCTTCGCAGCAGAGGCATCGCTTGTGGAGCCACGCCGGTGTCTGCTGGGACAGAGCTCCTAGGCATGTGCACAGGGCCAGAAAATTATATTTGCACCCGAGACTCTCAAAACTGAACAGCCTGATTACTTCTGGATGGTATGCTACAGGTGGCTTTAATTAACGTTTCTATTTGCTCATCTGTATTTCTTACTCTGTACCATTGAGCCATGTTCCTTTTATTTGTGTACATTTTTAATAAAAAGAAAGTAACTAACGACCCAGCCTCCCATCTCCAGGAGTCCCCCGCTGAGGGAGCCAGACGGATTGTGCTTGCTGTCTGTCATGGACACAGTAGCCCTTGTTCTGGGATCTTTGGCCCTGCCTGCTGGTTGGACGTGGCCCATTACCCCCGAGGCTCTACTGCAGGAGCAGAGCTAGTTACCTCTCTCTGCCCTCCCTGCCTCTCAGTCTGCTCCCTGCACCCCTGAGTCCAGCCTAGGTTGTGCCCAGGGAAGGACTCAGAGAAGCCAGGCGGGCAGTGAGCAGAGCAGGTGAACAGATGCTGACTGCAGGGTTTTGCAGGCCCAGGATTTTGCAAGAGACGCTCTCGAGCGCCGGGCCTGCCTGAGCACTGTGAGGAGATGACTACTTGCCCCTGGGAAGCGTTCAATCTGGCTGGAGAGATTGGGCACCTCCCCGTGGGGAGTAGCAGACAGGAGGAGGACAGGCACTAGGTGGTGAGGCTCTGCCTGTGTGGGCTGTCAGATAAGGTAGGGCCTCGGGGCCACAATGCATGTGTCTTAGTATGGCCAGAGGCCCAAACTGGGGTCCTCCCGAGTGACCTGAGGCAGGTCCCCCAGATGGGCACCTGGGCTGGGAACTCTGGCTGCTGCCAGTTCATGACAGATGGGTGGCGATGAACAGTCACCAGGCTGTTCTGAGTCTTGGAAAGTTGCACATCCCTTCGGGCGCTCCCCTCTGCCCCACCCCACCCCTCTCCCCTACCCCCAGGGAATGCCAGACTCCCACCCCCACCGGTCCAGCCCTCACCATGGCTCTCAGCACCCTCACATCCAGCTCCTCTCCCCATCCTGGCAAGCCAAGAAGGAGCACTGGGAGAGGAGTCCTCCGTCTGAGCAGTGGCAGCCACCTTCCCCTCCCACAGTCAAGGTCAGCTGCCCCCACGCAGTCCACCACTGCACCAGTGGCCATGTGACAGGACGCCTTGATGTGTTCCTTGTTTCAGGAGGAGTAATAGCTCTTCTGGCATAAAGACTTCCTCCCTGTCCACCCCAGATCCCCGCTGTGTTCACAGGGCTCCCTTCCTTCTCAAAGAAGCCTAGCACACCATCCCCGCCCCGCCCCCACCCCCACCCCAGGACTCATGGGGCCTCCTGAACAGAGATCCTGGCATATCCTCTCACCTCTCTGAGCCAACGTGTGGCTGAGGAGTTCAATGCTGTGGGAGAGCCCGCTGGTCCTGCCCTAATTCCGACTGAGAGTCTGACGAGAAGTGGGGGCAGAACTGAACGCCCTGCAGCCACCTGGTTTCTAAGGAAAAGCAGAGGGCAAAAACCAAGAAGGAACCCGGGCCAATGCAAGGCATTCGGCCAGAAATAGAAGTGAGGGCCCCACCCGCCGTCTCTCAGCTGGGTCTGGAGGGCAGGGCGCGGCAAGTCTTCTGAAGAAAGCCTGCCAATGAGTCTGAGCGCCCACCTGATGTGGGGCAGCAACCAGCCAGCTGTCAGAAGTGCTGTTTTCTCAGGGACCAAGAAGCCAGGATTTGCCCTAACTGATTTAGCTCCGTGGAGAGCGTCGTCCTGCAGACGGAAAGGTCCCAGGTTCGATTCCGGTCAAGGGCATGTACCTTGGTTGCAGACACATTCCAGTGGGGGGTGTGCAGGAGGCAGCTGATCGATGTTTCTCTCTAATTGATGTTTCTGACTATCTCTCTCCCTTCCTTTCTGTAAAAAAATCAATTAAAAAAAATATATATATATACTTTTTTTTTTAAAGCCAGGATTTGAGTCACGACAGCCACAGAGTGGCTCCAACCGCATGGCTGGGAGTTAGGATGCTGCCCAAATGGTTCTGGCTGGTACAGTCACCGGAGTCCAGACCTCTGAGGACCCCAGGACCCCACAAGGGTCTGGTTTTGAGCAGAACAGGAGCATTCTGGCCACATCGCTCAGACAGGCAAGCTGGAAAGTCCTCTTTGATCCCGAGAGCTGAGATAAGGGCTTACAGGCCAGAGTTCCCTGGAGTCAGTTCACAGACTCGTGTGGCTGAGCTGCCCCCTGCACTGAGGCCAAGTCACAAGCGGCCTGTGTCCCACCCTCCTGGGGCCCAGGCTCCTCTAAACCGCAGGTGGCCTCCAGGGCATGGGTGGGGCATCCCCCTCCTTGAGAACCAAGACAAACCCAACCCCATTGGGGCCCTGGGGCCTGTAGCTGCAGAGGCAGTCCCCTGGGGTGGGGAGGTCACGAGTGCTGAAGGCAGGGGCGGGTCCTGCACAGTGTTCTGAGCAGCTGTGGCTTTTGCTACCCTCTCTCAGTGTCTCTGAAGGCTTTCTTGGCATGAGGTGCGAGTGCCCTGCTCCCAGGCAAGCTCTGCCAGTCTTCCTCCCCAGGCCTCAGTTTCTTCCCCTGCAGGCAGCCTGCTATTGTGGAAGCAGCCCGGGTTCTGGGCACGGACAGCTGTGGGTTGGAATCCAGACCGCATACAGATTAGCTGAGTCATCTTAGGCAAACGCCTTATGCCATTTAAGCTTTGGTTGGTCTGTGAAACAGGGGCTGTGGTGGGTGCCGGTGTCACGGTGCGTAGGGGGTGCTTTGCACCTTGTCATGGTGGGCACTTGAGGACTGTGTTACCATTACCCAGCCAGACTTTGAGGTCCTTTCCAGTCCTGCCTATTTCTCAGCTCGTGGAGCTAGATAAGGGATGGTGAGTTGGACAACTGCCCCTCCTCTCGCTCGGTCCCCATGTCCTTGCTTATTGCCTTCAGTATTTCCCCAGCTGAAACTGAACTCCGCATAGATTCTCTAGGCCCACCTCACCACAGAGCCTGCAGAAGTGGGGGCTTCTTCTCCTACTCCCCAGCCCCAGAAAATCACCAGAAAGGGGCCTGGAGTTAAGAGAACCATGCAGCCAACCAGCTATTCCTGAGACTTGGTCTCGCCAGGGAGTCTTGGCTGACAAAGACAAGTCTCGTTCTTCCCAGAACGTTCACTCCTGGAAAAGAGAGTACACCAGCTCCCCATCCTCCCTCCCCAGGCTCCCGCCCCTGTGACCCACCACTGGTGCCAGTGGGGAAAGGTCAGTGCTGTGTTCTGATGAACTTCAGGCATCCTCACAGTGGAGAGTGAGCCCTGCCCAAGGTAAGGACGGGCATTGCATCTGACAAAGCTTCCGGGGTGCTCCAACAGGGCCCCTTGATTCCCCGCTGATACAGGGATTTGGGGGTCTGTGCAAACTGCGAAGGACCAAATGGTTCCAGAGAATGACAGCCTGGGTATGACCAGCTCCACTCGCCAGGGGGGCATCACTCCCAGAGGAAAGGACCCCACCCCAACCAGGCCCTGGGCTTTGCCTGGGACTTCAGTTCTGACGTTGGCAGTCCCCATCTGAGACTTCCGGGGCAACCTGAGAAAGCTCTTATCCTGCACGGGCTGCACTGAGAGCTTTTGGAAACCAGGATACTAAGGAGGGAGAGTGTGCATCTGTGCTCCTGAAGGGTCTCCTGCACCCTGAGCCTCTGTATAGCAGCTAGCGTATCAGCCTGCAACTTTCTTCCTGTTGCCAAGTGAGCTGAATGAATAAACCAGCCCAATTAAAACGACGCCTTTGGAGTAAGGCAAGGAAACCCTGTAACTAACCAGAAATGCCTTTGAATATCTGTAGACTTAGCAGGAGTTCTAGCTAGTATGACTGAGCCCCATTTTGCCAGATTACCCCATTGAAAAGTGGTTCTTGATGACAACAATATCCTCAAGATATCATCACAACCCCTAAAAAGCAGACTTTTCAATGACCTTTCTAGCTCCCTCAGCCAAGAGCCTCCACCTCCACTCAGTGCTTAGACTGAAACTCTTCAAATGACCCACAAAAGCACTGGCAGGTCCTCAGGATAACCTTGAATGATTATGCCCGGATTTGGCTCGGAGTAAACTCATGTTGTCCCACCGATGTGGCACCTTTTAACTAATGAGTTAGTGTCAGCTGCCATCACCCTTAGGTGAACAGGCAGACGTCACGGCTTCTCCCGTTAGGCACAGGCTGAAGCCCTTGGTGGGGTGTGGTGGGACAGCTCACGGTCCTGACCCATCCCACACTCCTCCTCCAGCCTGGTCCCTAGGACCCAGCTCCATTATGAGGAGGGGGTGCAGGATATTCTAAAGAGTTGGCCCCAGTTGTTGAGGACTCCTGGGATGAGAAGAGCTGGCGGAGCTCAGGACTCCAGCTTGGCTCTGGAGATGGGTAATGAGTGGAATTCCTCTCCCATTTTGGTAACTGTTTTGGTGATGAACTTTGGCATGTTAGAATTGGAAATTTCTATAGTTACCTGGGACTTCAACACACCCATTTCACCATACTCCATCAAGGATGAGGTTGAAGGACAGAAGTCAGAAGCAGTCCCTGTTTGCTCTGGGTTGCATTTCTTCCCTTCCATCCCTCCAATCCACTCTTCCTGGCTTCCTGCTGCCCCCAGCCATCCTTATCTGGAAAAGCCAAGCCCCCTTTTAGAAGCCACAGGGGGCTAGTCACCCCCAATCCATTTTTCCTCTATAAGGGCTGGGCTCTGGAAGAGCTGGAAAGGTTTCTCTGCCCATAGGTGAAGCTACTCTGGAAAAAAACAGGTGGATCTTCTGATGGGCAGGGCTTGAGATTGGGGTCTATCCGGGCACCCACATACAGAATACCCCCCTCAGTAGGAGGCCATCTGTCACTCACACTGCATGTCCAAGGTCAGAGAACAGTATTTCTTGGGCTTGGCAGAGCATGGCAAACTGACCTTTGCCCATATTCCAATAGTCTCATCGTTCTTTCCCTCAGCCTTCCCTTCCCCACCAAGGGCCCTCATTCCTTCCAGAAACCTGGGTCCACAGAGGGGATCACAGTGCAAGTGGTTTCTAGGACTAAGCATATGGAAGATGTATCTTCAAGGCTTGGTCTTCCTGAGCAACCCCATCCCTGCCATGGCCTTTCCCTAGATGCTAATGATGCCAGTAGGCTTCCCGTGGCCAACCTGCCTACTGCTGGGTACTGTTTATGCCAGAGACTGGGGCGGAAGAGGAGAAAAGCCCATATCCAGACCTCACCCTCAGATATTCCTGTGACTTGGGCCTTATCTAAAGGGCGCTTGGGCATGTGTCGGTGGTTCCCAACCTGTGGTTTTCAGAAACACTATTCTGATCAATATACCCCTTCAGAGAGCTTCTGTGTGCATTAGCCCAGACAGACCCTGAAAAGACGTGGAGGAGGGAAACCTACTTCATGTAAGGCCATCCAAGGTTTTCCTAAAACTTTTGTGCATGAGCCCGTTTCACAGAACAATGCGGGGCTGGTATTCAGCACTGAGAGTTATTGTTAGCTGGCAAAAGAGTAAAAGACTCCTGATCTGGCAGGTAAATAACCCCAAGCCCGTCCCCAGTGTTCTTTCAACACCCCACCCAACCCCACCCCACCCCTCAGATCTGTCCCCAATCCAGTTTCCACCTGTACTGTCCAATGCAGTAGATACTAGTCACAAGGGGCTATTTAAATTTTAACTAATAAAGTTCAAAACCTGGTTCTTCCATTGCACTGGCCACATTTCAAGTACTCAGTTGGCACATGTGGCTCTGCCACTGCCTATTGTACGAGTCCGTCTCTGCAGAAGTCGGGCAGCAAGGCCGGCGCAGCAGGCCTCGGGGGCCTTTTCTGAGCTGCCGTCTGTTCTGGGTGCCCATGACTGTGCTGCACCCGTTGGTCACTTTGGGGAATAGCACCCGAGTACACTTGCACTTGAGTTCAGTGGGACAGCCAGCCTACGGCACATTCCTCAGAGCTCAAAACCCAACACTCCCCAAACCCAAATTCAAATTCAACTCACAGCCCTGGCTCTAACGCCAAGCCTCGACTCTATTCACGTGAGTATGTCCCTGTGCCGTGGCTGACCCCTCCTGCCATCTTCTCCTAGAACACAGCCGAAAGGATCCTACAACAGGTGCATGTCACCTCACCCCACAGTCACGCTCAGGCAGGACGCCAAGAACGAGGCCATCAGAATGTCTCTACGGAAAGTAAACTCACCCACAACGTATCTTCAAATAAAAGGCCACACCCCTTAGAACAATTCACTTTTTATAAAAATACAATGTACATATTTACACACATGTACATATTATGGTCATATACGACTTAGTGGTTAGAAAGCTTTTCCAATTTTAAAAGTCATACCAAGGTGCTCGCCCTTCCCTCCCGGGGCCTGCTGAGAGCTGCTGCAGCCCGCCTGAGGGGCAGGGGGGCGCAGGACAAGGCACTGTATAAATAAATGCGAAGGTTGCGAACCCGTGGGAAATGTTAGTGTACATCTCTGATCAGAAATGTGGCGAGATCCACATGAAAAAGTGCCATGCTCTCCCCCACCCCGCCCCTCAGCCCAAGCAGGGTGGGGAGACTCCTCTGAGGCTGAGGGAACACGGTCCCGCAAGACCATGCTTTCCCTTCACATTTCACTGACTTTGGAACAGCCCCAGGGCCCAGCTGGGAAGGGAGGTGCTCTCTGGAAATAGGATTCACTTAGTGCAATTGTCTCTTAGTGCAGAGCCAGCCCTGGGGTGGTTCTGTGCTTTTCTGAGGTCACTGGTCTGCTCCCTCAGTGACAGCGAAACCCTGTCCAGGCGGCTGGTTCAGAGGGAAAACCTGGAGGGCTGACTCCTGACTGAGACTCTACCTGACACCAGTCTCAGAACCCCACTTTCCCAGGAGGCAGGGCCAGCTTTACCCCACAGACCCTGTCCCACCAGGCCCGGAGAAGCCACTGTCCCAAGGAGGGCGGCCCCATCCCCACTCTGCGTGTCCAAGAGTCTTGCTTCTCTGCACCACAGCCACCATGATGCCAGGTCCTGCTCGCCTCGGAGAGAGCAAAAGGTAGCCGGGGACCCAGCTATGGCGCACAGGGGATGGCCTGGACGGAGGGCAGCCGGACTGGGGGCAGCAGGCTGTCCAGCCAGATGTTGTCGATGTTCCTCAGATCTGGGAAGACACGGTGTAGGCTCAGTCCGATATCCCCTAGATGTGAAGAAGGTTGTATGAGGATAGGGGGGTTGGGAGGAGGTGGGTTTCCCCCTCACTCCCCCTCCCCCCCCTGAAGGCCACAGACACAGCAACATCTGATGTCCACCCCATGGCCACAACACCCCTTTAGGCAAACTTAAAGGCATGGGCACACAGCTAATTTGCAAGCTGTCTGTACCCTGGTGAGTTCAAGGGTGCTTTACCTCTGCTGCTCCCGGGCCTTACCTCCAAGCCTTCCCCTCCCTCAGCCCCCCACACGGTTCTCCCTTCTCCCTCAGGGGCTTCTTACCCCCAAGACTGTCTGGCTCCTCCTTGCAGCTGAAGTCTCCATAGACAGAGGTGGGCTGGGCCCCAGGTTCATTGAGCAGGTACCCCTTCCCATCCACACTTGTCGGCTGCCACTCCGACTGCTCCTGCTCCCAGAGCTGGGGACAGAGGAATAAGAGGCCATCAGCTCACCTCCTGTGCAGACTCACCCAATGGCCCTGCCCCAGCGAGCCAAAGCTTCCCAGCCAGGATCACACCCTTGGCCACTTTCTCAGATGGAGAGACACAGACAGGTGAGGAGTTCACTTAGGACAGGAGCCTGGGAGGTGAGGGTCTTCCTTAGACTCACACTCCTACATCAACCCCGGCACCGAAGCTACAAGACTTTCCCTTCAACTGGGTAAGGACATGACAACTGGGAGTATGGCTTAAAGCAATGGCTAGCATAATAAGTCAAGAAAAGATGACTAGCCCTGACCGGTTTGGCTCAGTGGATAGAGCATCGGCCTGCGGACTCAAGGGTCCCAGGTTCGATTCCGGTCAAGGGCATGTACCTTGGTTGCAGGCACATCCCCAGTAGTGAGTGTGCAGGAGGCAGCTGATCGATGTTT
Source organism: Murina feae (assembly GCA_004026665.1). Classification (NCBI taxonomy): domain Eukaryota; kingdom Metazoa; phylum Chordata; class Mammalia; order Chiroptera; family Vespertilionidae; genus Murina; species Murina feae. Next base: position 39,619 of record PVJC01002477.1, on the reverse strand, counting down.
CTCTCTCATTGATGTTCCTAACTCTCTACCCCTCTCCCTTCCTCTCTGTAAAAAATCAATAAAATATATATATTTTTTAAAAATGACTAGAAAACCTAGAGCTAAGAAACTACGCCCATGTAGTTTGTGTGCTGATGGAACAGAGCCTGCAAACAACTGCAAAAACTCTTTTATGTTTACTTTCAAAACAAAACAGAAAAAACAACAACCCTTAGAGGCTAATTAGCGAAAGGGGGAAAAAAAAGCCGCCATATTATAGATCCCTAAGGCTGATTATTGAAACCTGATGCGCTTGTCTCAGGCTAGCAGAGCTGGGGCATGCTGGGGCAGAGGATGCGGGCCAGGGACCTGGTCCTGATGGTGGCTGACTCAGAGCTACCTGGGGCCCCGAGGCCTGCTCCAGGACAGTCTGCTGGAAACCAGGCATCCCTCCTGTCCTCACTTCCGCAGTGTCTTCCTCCAAGGAAGGCAGCGGTCCCCAGCCTTATGGAGATGGCACTAAGCAAGCAGCCAGGTCATAGCAGTAGCTGCCTACCCCCCGATTTGGAAGCTCTCATTGGTTCTCTCTCTCCTCACTGAGTAGCAGCTACTTCAGAAGAGTGCCCAGGGAAGAAGGAACTCTACCTTCATGATGTCCTCAGGTAACTTCCCTTCCTCGTCCTCATCTGTTGTGGCTGTGGATGGGGAAGAGCAAAGGTTAGCTGGCAGTCAGCCAGGCTCCCCTGCCCCCCTACACACACACACACACACACACACACACACACACACACACACACCTCCCAGTAGACATTTGCCTTGCCTGCCCTGGAGATTCCAGAACAGGACACTGTCCTACTGATTCAGCTTCCCAAACTCTGAAGCCACACCTCTTCCTACTCCCTTGCTTCCTTCCTCACCCTCGGAGACTGGGCTGCAGAGGAGCCAGGAGAACCAGCAGCCTTAGATCAAAATGCAGCCCCTGGCGCCCTTCCTTTTCTCTCTAGCCTGCCGCAGCCAGCTCTGGAGTTCTGAGCATCTCCTCTCCCTCAGGAAACCCCTCCCAAGATCCAAACAGTCAGGCAGGCAAGCGAGGTCCCAGAAGCACGAACCTTCAGAGGTGGAGGGCATGGGCGACACCTGGAAGTTGTACAAGTCGCTGGTGCTGTCCGGCACAATTTCCATTGGGATGTGCCAGTCGGGAAGAGTGCTGGTGACGGCACATGGTGACAATGCTTTAGGACAGCAGAAAGCGCAGGTCAGAGCTGTGTGCTTTCTTAGTTTGCAAGACAGCACCCCCTACCCCTTAGCCTGCTCCAACAGGCCGCCCAAAAGCACGTGGCCTCCCAGATCCAAGAGAAAGAGCTCCTCCCACCCCCTCCGACCTGCATGGTCCCTCCCAGGCCCCATCCATCTCACCTGGAGTCAGGGCCCGCTCAATCTCCAAGTCCTGCCCCATGAAACCCTGTGTTGTGTAGCTGCTGTGGTCATCAGGCAGGGTGGAGCTGCTGAGGCCATCGGAGAGGGTATCAGGGCTGGAGTCCCCGTATGACTGCAGGGGGAGAGAAGCTTAGACCAGGCTGCTGTGGCGCTTCTTCCACTGCCCAGGCCGACTCACAGGTGGCCAAAGACTGGCTGCCCAGGACCACACTCACCTTTCTCTTGGCCTTGCTCTTGGCATCTCGGCTGGACTTGGACTTTCTCTCTGTGGAGGAGATAGGCTATAAGCCTTGGTACAGACACACCAGCCCCAGTTGCCTTTTTCCCTTCCTCCCTGCTTGAGGGCTTCTTGAGGACCCAGAGTCCTTGGATACCTTTCCTCTGGTTCTTGGTGAGGGGTGGGAGCATCCGGTACACCCGCACCGCTGAGCTGCCTTTGTTCCTGCTCTGGTCCTTTACCTCCTCGATGTCTGGCAGGGAGTTCATAGCACAGCGGAAGTTGGCCTTCCATGTCTTGGGATCTGGCTCCTTTTCCCCTACTTTGTATCGGCCTAGTGGGCAGGAGAGTGAAGAGGATGGTCAGGGCCATAGGTGGGGATCCTCAGCCGCCTGCTGGCCTGGGGGGAGGAAGGCAAGAGTTTCCCAACCTCTCATGCTGCCAGGGATCCTCACTGGTCAAACCAGCAGGTACTCCTGCATGACACTCTGCTGGCCCTAGACCCTGGGGTTTCTCAAACGCACAGGCTTGTATACGTAGACACATCCAGCAAGCCTCAGGGACGGGCCCTGCTGGAAGCACTGGAACACTCACACACCCGGAAGTGCTCTTTGTCCTGGACCATGCCCAGACTCCCCACTGGAGCTGTCAGCATCCAGAGGTAGGGCTGGGGCTTATCTGGTATTTCCAAACATGGGAGTGGGTACAGAGTAGGCATTAAAGAACAGTTACTGATAGGTGGGCTTGCTGGTCTGAGATGGGCCAAGAGCCCTATCTATCCCTCTGGGATAAAAGAAGGCTACCAACAAGATGGGCCTTTAGCCAAGGACCTCAAGAAGAGAAGGCCTGGGTCTCTTAATATCTTGGCTCACAGTTGCTTTTGCCAGGAAGAACTTCATTTTTTATTATTTTTTTAAAATATATTTTATTGGTTTTTTACAGAGAGGAAGGGAGAGGGATAATCAGAAACATCAATGAGAGAGAAACATCGATCAGCTGCCTCCTGCACACCCCCTACTGGGGATGTGCCCGCAACCAAGGTACATGCCCTTGACCAGAATTGAACCTGGGACCCTTCAGTCTGCAGCCTGACACTCTATTTACTGAGCCAAAACTGGCCAGGGCTGCCAGGGAAAACTTTAATCCAGCCACAAACTCCTTGAAACAATGGCCCCTCTCCAAAGAAATGCAGGTCTGCCCTCTGCCCGTACCCCCAATTCTGCATGCCAGCACAGGGAGCTCAGAAAGCCCAGTGAGAGTCCCTGTGTTAACACAAGTGCCTCCCCTAGCCCCTCCCTGGCAGGAGTCACACACCTGTGTGAATGGCCCAGCTCCGGAACAGACAGGCATCCTTGTTGATGTCCCAGCCATGCTTGGCAGCGTGCTTCCATGGGATCTGGAAGGTCATCTCCTCCTGAACAGCACACACACATGTACAAAAGATTGTGTCAGCTCAGAGGCTCCAGGCTTTTAGCTGGAGTCTGCCCAGCCACCTAGGTCTGGGAAAAGGCTGACTTCCTCTTTTCGCCCTGACAGCTGGCTTGGGTTGACCCATCCTGAGATTGGCTTAAACAGGCCGCTGCATCACTCTGGGTCTCTCAGAAGGGCCTGTGGGTTCAGATGAGCTGTGGCACCATCAGCTCAGCAAAAACCTCCCTCGGTCTGTTACAGATGTGCTGGGTGGGATGCTTCTCTGGCTTGCTGGCATCAATATGGAAATGAGAACTCGGTCCATTAGATGGGGCTGCTCAGGGCCACTGGCTCCTACGCAGGGGGTTCTGGCTGTGCACCTGAGGAAGCCCTGGGCCAGACTCGGATGCTGACTACCTGTGTGGCCCTGGCACTCACTGGCAGTCTAACCCTGTCCCTCACCGTTTTCTATGAAACAAGAAAACACAGTGGCACATGCAAAGACTAAGGTCTCACTGTTCTCCTTACTGGTGGCTTAACAGTATGGATTTCTGAGTCAGACTGCTCAGGTTCAAGTCTTGGCATCAACGTCATTATCTATCTCTCAGTGCCTCAGTTTCTTTATCTGAAAATGGAGATATTAAAGGGCTATTCTGAGGATTAAATGACACAATGTAACTGTCCTTAGCATGTTGCCACACTCACTTGTAGTGAGTGAGAGCATGCAGTAGCTATTATTATAAATACTGTTGTTATTAGGTCTACAAAGCGTGTGATTCCTTGGGCCTGGGCAGCTGGTGCAAGGTTAACTCCTGAGTCGCCTGGGGAGCCCATCACTTTCCTACTGGCAGTGCCACTGGTCTGACTAGAGGCCTGCTGGGTGAACTTTTATGGGTCTCTCTCAGGAGAGCTCAGAACTCCAGCTCTTCAGATGCTGGGCTAGTCTCGCTGCTGGAAACTGTCAGTGACCTCGGGTAGGCACCCTCTCCGTACCTCAAGAAGGAAGGAAGGCAGAAGGCAGGCAAGTAAGACCCAGGGCTGGACCCGCTGGGAAACACATCTGCCTCCTCCGTATCACTTCCCTTTTTGAGCTGCATCTGAAGCTTTGGTTCCCCCCAAAGAACATGGGTTAACATGTGGCAGAAAAACCCAAAGAGTTACACTCACTTTATTAATCCAGATCAGCCCTGGGATTTGGTTGGAATTAATCTGCATCTCTAGCCAGGGTCTCATGCGCATCCGAGTGATGGGCATGTTGGCTGTAAAGAGAAGACAGAAGGCTCCCGTTTGAGTCTGTTTGAGCAGCCCCTGGGCACTACTTTGCTGCACCCCAGATCATTCAGTCGCCTTCCCCTGCCCTCAACCAGGTAGCAGGTATTACACATCCTGGGGGGCGGGGGGGAGGCTTACACAGAAGTAAAACTGCCCTCCAAATCTTTTTAGCATCTTAGGCAACATCACTTCCACCCCTTCCCTCCTGGGCAGTCCTGGGAAGACGGGCCATATAGTTGCAGGATTTATGTGCAGGAAAAAGAGACAAAATACACGGGCATCGTAATACTAAAACGTTTCTTCCCAAACTCAGGTCCTTTGGGAAGAAGGTAGGGGCTTCTTTTGCTTGATGTCAAGAAATTTCCCTGCTTGAGATAAAGCTGTGCCCTTTCCCTAATGGGCGCGCAGTCAACCTGCAGCGGAGACATCCTCTCCCCGACCCTCGCCCACAGCAGTGCAGCTGCCGCGAGGCGCAACCCTCCCAGCGTGGCTCCTGGAACCAAACACCTGTGCCACCTCCTCCCGCCGCTTGGGCAGATTCTCCAGCCGCCCAGGGGAGCAAGCCCCAAGCCTGCTGCCACCTGCACGGACAGCCTGAAGCCTGGCGTCTGGGCGCGAGGCACAGAGCACCCATGCACGGACGGACACTCGAGTCCCCGGCACGGCTCGCGGAGGCGCGCTGCGAACGTGCCCGGCGAGGCCCCCCGCGGCTCTGCGCGCACAGATCTGCGAAAGCGGCCGGGCGCCCGCAGCCCCGCGCACCGCCCGCCCTCCCTGCGCAGCAGCCCGCCGTTCCCCCTGCGCCCTCCCGAGTCCGCGCGGGAGCCCAGGCAACGCCGCACGCCCGCGGCTCTCCCGCCTGGGGTTTCCAGCCCCCACTTCCTGGTGCCCCACGCGTCTCTGTTCGATGCCACCCGTGCCCCGCGCCCTCCCCCGCGTCGAAGGCAGCAGGCTCACCTCTGCAGCGGGCGCGAATGGGCGGCGGGATCCGAGGGTCCCGAAGCAGTGAGCGCGATTCCGAAGCAGGGAGCAGGGAGAAGGCAAAGGATGCCCGGGTCGCGGGGTCGCGGGGCCGCTGGGCACGGCTGGCCTTGGCTGGGCACGGCTCCCGCTGGCCTCGGCTCCACCGAGCTCGGACGCACGTCCTGCCTCGACGAAGGAGTGGCGCGATCTGCCAGGGCAGCGGCGCCGGCCCGCAATCTAAACACTTAGCGGGATTCCCCCAGCCCGGGCCCGGCCCCGCCTCTCCCAGCGCCGCGAGGGCGCCCATTGGCCGGCGCCGCCCCATCATTTCGGGGAAATCAGGCTGTTGTAGAGCTAGCGGCGAAGGGGAAGTACAGGGCGGCTGCTCTCCCCACCCCCTCCGCCGCCGCCCGCCCGCCCGCCAGCCTCCTCGCTCCCCCCACCCCAGCTCTTCCCCGAGATGGCTGTCCAGGAAAGCCGAACGCTCCTGGCCCGCATCTTCCCAGCCTGCTAGCCCCAGAGGCCGTCCCCTCACCCTCCCCTCGGCGGGTGAAGACGTCTGTCCGCGGAGCGCAGGTGCGGTGATCACCGGGCACTCGCCTCCTTCTTCAGAGTGGACGCCGGCACGAAATTCCTGAACACCCGCTGCGTCCTCCTGCCCGCTGATGGGATGTCCGAAAGGGAGGGTTTCATGGCACCCTTCACCTCCGGGTCACTCACCTGGCCTGTAGAAGGAAGGGGGAAAGCCTGTTCCTGCTGCCTGGGCTGCTGCCTGGGGCAGTTGGGCGAGAGGGAATCTCAGTCTGGCCGCTGATGGCGCAGCCTGCCAGGGGACTCGGGCGGGACCTCAATTTCCTCAACCTCACAATAGTAGCCCTCCCTCGCCGGTTTGCAGTGACAGGAGAGATAATCTGTAAAGCACCATGCCCCAGTTGGGCAGCAGATGCTCTGTGGTTTGCGAAATCCCCGGCTAGAGTCTAATAGTGACCAGGGAGACACTTCTCCCCCTTCTCTGTCTACATCCTTGGGACTGTCCCGCAGCTAGCTGGCCTGGGGGACAGGGTAAATAGAGACAGGCTTCATACAAGCCAGGACTGCTAAACTGGGGGGCGCAGGGGGGATAGCCTTGGTCCCTCCCAGCACTAGAGCCCTATGTGGCCCTTGGTGGGAGCTTCTCAGCGGCAGCGTTGGTGTTGTCTCTGGGTCCTCCAGGCTTGGCCCAGAGAGGCTCTGGGCAGCCTGGGCAGATTTCGTAGGGCTGGCCAAGGCCGTGGGTCTGGCCAAAGGGTTGGGAGCCCAGGTCTCAGGCCATTTGGGAAGGGTAGCTAGTTAACTTTTTGTGCTTACAACTTAGACCTCGCCTTACCTGTGTGCTCCTAGAGGCTGGGCTGAGTGTTCATTTTTCCATTCAGAACTCTGGCCCAGCGGACTGCTTTCTTCACCTCCCCAAAGCTGCTGACTCAAGTAAATTGCTCTTCCTGGAGAGACTGGTTGTGTCAGGCCCTTCACCCCAGCTCTCCCTCCACAGCAGCATCCAGTTGCAATGATGCAGGCTATAAACAGGCATTGATGCAGCATTCCACCTGTCAGTCAGTCACTCCACTTCTTCCCACCGAGGAAAGGGATGAGTTAAGCCAATTCTGGTGCTGGGCGCAAAAGCTGGAAGAGGCAGGAGGAGCTGTGAGGAATGAGCTGGGTGTTAAGCAAAATGGGAGACCAAGATCCTCTGAGCAAGAGCAGAAATAACTGGCTCCTGAGCTGTGAAGTCTGTTCTCTGGATGATCCCTAAGAACCTGACATAGCCGCTGGAAAACTCAGAATGAGATTAGGGAGAGGAAGTTTGCATCTCATGTGGTCTGAGAAATTGACCACATGTCAATCTCCTGTGAAGGCAACAGGAGACTGTAAAAAGTGCTTTAAAACAAGAACTTTATATTAATTCACAGGTTATCATCCATATGTATGCATGTATATATAATGAGCATCTTTCAATGTTGTGAAATGTACTTCTGCAATATCATTTTCAATGGGTACATATGATTGTATCATACGGATAAATAAAATTTTACCCAATCAATCCCCTATTATAGGACATTTAGGTTATTTCCATTTTTTTTTTCCATAATGCAAGCAACACTATGTAGCTAAATCTTTGCACACATCAATAATTTTTTGCTTAGGAGAAATTCCCCAATGTTAGGATTTAGCAATGAAATTGTCATTTACATCTCTGAAGTGTTGATTTTTTTCCTCTTTAACTTTTAACTTTAGGGATTCTATTGTATCTTGAACCCTGTAAGAGAATCTGCTTGTCAGGATTGGGAGTGCTATACTCCAAATAGGTGAAATAAAGTACACCTGTTGAAGTACCATTTTTATTGTAACTGCTCTTGATGAATCCCATTCTAAGATGTATCACATATTCCCTGTAATGCCAAGCAGAACACAGAGCATTTCCTAGGTTTTTCTGAGGACACAGAGCTGGCCCTTTCCCCTCTCTGACTCAAAATATGCATCCTCTGTGATTCCAGGCATCCCCTCTGGACAGCTGATGTCCAAACCCAAGCTCTGGCTGACACTTCCCTACGATCCAATCCATAGATTCACACACATAAGCAGAACTCCTGGCCTTCCCTTCCATGCTGCCCTCAGCAGCTTTCTCTTGTCCTACTTCCAGCTCCCTCCCTGGTGAAGTCTCTCCTAACCTCCAACCCCCCCTTTGCCTCACCTGGTCCTCTGGGTCTTCCTTCCTTGAACCAAGTCATGTCTTCACATTCCAGGACCAGCCGGTGTTTCTACAGCCTCCCCTGTGGCCTGCCCTTCCAGGTGCCTCTGCGCTAGGGTCATCTCCCTAACTTGGATGGCCTCCCTAATATTCAAGTCCACCCTGGAGCCCTATGAGTTCTCCCAGACTCCTCAGCCCCACATTCAAATCGATGCTCACTCTGGACCCAAGAGTCTCATTCCAACCTTCTCTCCCACAGCTCCCCTCCTCTTGCCAGTAACTAGAGGGCGGTGGAGAAGAAAACAATTTAAATCCAAAAGCCTGGGCTCTTGTCCCTTTGCTATTTGCTTTTTGATCTTAGGCAAGTTACTGTTCCTCGTTGGGCCTCAGTGTTCTCCGTAAAACAGAGAGACTCCGGTCCACCTCCCCATTGCTGTGAAGATGACATGCGGTAGACTGTCAGACCCCTTCCTAAACTATGAAACATTAGACACATGACACGTATTGATAGAAATGGGTGAACCTTTCCCTGCACTTCCATTCTGTGAGCACCTGTTGTGTTTTCCCCTTCATGTCTTTCTTTGTTCCTTCCATTTGCTCTTCAACCTTGACTTCCTGGGATACTTAGCAACTCACTCCCACCCCCGACTTCAGTTCTCCCATCTCACTACCCCTCCTCCCACTTCAATTTCAGCCTCTTATTTTACCACCCAGAGTAAATGCCTGGTCTATGAAATGCCCCCAAAGTAGCCAGCTAGAAGTCATTCCCCCCGCCCCTCCTCGTTCCTGGATCTCCTCAGCCTTAACTTTCATGTTGCCTTTTCTCCGCTTATCACATTCTGGGTGGTGACCTTCTGGGGAACTTTGCATTTTTCCACAAGAGACCTGAGTTCCTCACACCTACAGCTGGAGTTAGCTGGGGCTTAGCTCTGAAGCAGGCGTTCATTGGGTGGTTTTTCTGTATAAGGGGTTTTCTAGGCTGGCCAGAGGAGCCGACTGGCTGGCAATCAGAATGTGGAGGCAGACCAGCCAGGGTAGGCCAGTGGTTTAGCATCGACCTATGAACTAGAGGCCATGGTTCAATTCTGGGCACATGCCCAGGATTGGGGTTTGGATGGGGGGGAGGGGTCCTGAGGGAGGTAGCCAATCAGTGATTCTCTCTCATCATTGATGTTTGTGTCTCCCTATCTCTTCCTCTCTCGTCAATAAAAATATATTTTTTTTAAAAAGATGCTGGAGGCGAGATGACCCTTGTGGGAGCCTCTTCCCTGATGGACCAAATTCTGTCCTCAGCCTCTCAGAACACTCTGTTGCCGACTCAGTAGGTCCACTTAGCCCTGAGATGCAGGACCATTGAGGCTTTAACTAGATTTTTGAGAGAGGGGCAACCACAGACCCCAAGCAAAGGGACCCACAACAGGCAGTCCAGCTTGTAGGTCCGAGGGAGGGCTCTCTTAGATGCTCAGCGTTCCTCCCAGCTATCATCTTCATCTTCACAGCAAACCTGGGAGGCAGGCAGCCCCAAACTGTGACGGGCAGAGCACAAGTCAAACATAAAGTCCTCTGCGCAGCCTAAGGCTTAGCGATAGAATCCAGGCGGCTTCTCTCTTCCTGAAAGGAGCCTAGTTAACGAGAGAGGAAGAAGTTTCTTAATTCATTCAACAAATACAAATCGCACTCCTGCTCTGGGTCAACGCCAGGTTTGGCCCTGAGGATATGCTGGGGCACGAGTCTCCCCCTTCTCTCTCACAGCTCTGGCACAAGTGCTGTATGACACAGCAGAATAAACGTCATGCAGTTATAAAATCCCTAAATGCAGAGTGTGTGTGTGTGGGGGGGGGGGTGGTTTTGCAGCTGCTGGCAAGCACTGGGGCGTCCTGCAGCACCCTGGGCTGTTCCGGAACCCCGGAGGGGGAATAGTCAACGTGGGCTGCCGCTGATGCCCTGTGCAGTTTCATTTCTTATAAACACTGCGATGGGAGGAAAGAGGCCTCGGCTCCCCATCCGCCCGTGGAGGCGGGGCGGGGGAAGGCGGACTCGGGGCGCAGCGGCGCGCCCTCCGGAGCAGCACCCTCCTCCCCCGCGCGATGGGTCCTGCGGCGCGGCCTGCGCTCCTGGCAGGCTTCTTGGCCGCTATGGGGGGCAGCTGTGCCCCCCACTTCGCCCTGGGGAATCCGAATTCTGGTGTGCAGTCCCTCAACCCCTTCGTCCTCCCCCTACCGCCCCTCCGAGCTGGGTGTGTGTGTGTGTGTGTGTGTGTATTTGCAGGGGAGGGGACACCAGCTCTACCGGCCAACTTCCACATTCCTGCTCAGCCCGGGCCGGGGGTGACTCGGGGTGAGCGGCCGGCTCCGGGCTGGCTGGCTTCCTGGAAAGGGAGGGATGGCGGGAGAAAAGGAAAGCCTCCCCGCCGGGCCGCGGCCCTCCCCGCCTAGTGGCTGCCCCGCCCAGGCCGGGCGGCTCACCTGCGGGTGCCCGGCCACTTCCTCCTCTTCCCCGCCCCGCCTCCCGCTGCGAACCCGGGGTTTGCAGCCGGCTGCGCAGCTGCAGGCTGTGTGGCTTGGGGCAAGGTACTCAACTTCTCTGTGCACATGGCCTCCCCCCTCCTCCCCCCTCCCTCCGCACCACCGCAAGATGAAGCCAGTAACCCTTCGGGTGCAGGGCCCTGGGTAAATGCCCCTGCTCTCCCTTCTGATCGCCCCTCCGCCCCTCCCTTTGCCTCCCGGGCCCGCGGACACACAGTAGGCGCACGGCCAGGGCGCGTCCGCCGTGGCCGCGGGGGAAGGCACGCCGCCGTCGGTGCAGCCCTGCCGGCGGGAGTCGGCGCCGAGCCCCGCCCGGACCCTCGAGCGGCTCCCGCCCCGCAGGCACCGGCCCGCCCCGCCCCGAGCCCGTTCCGCGCGGCCGCGCCGGAGGGGCGGAGCCCGGGTTTCGGTTTCTTGCAAACGCCGCGGCCACAGGGAAATCGAGGAGTTTCCGGGAACCGCGCCGGGAGCGCTGAGGTCCGCTCCGCGGGCGGCGTCCAGCGCTGCGGGCCCGTGACCCTCTGGAAGTCCCGGCGGGAGCTGGGGAAAACCGGCCCCGGAAAAGCCCCACCTGGTGCACCTGCCCCCAGCCCGCGCCCGGCTGGTGTTCTCAGGAAGGGGCCGTGGGGTCGGCGAGGGGGCTGCGCAGGCAGGCAGAGCCTAAGGAATGGGGCGGCCCCTCAAACCCCGGAAGCCCCAGTTTTACCACCCACTGTCCATCCACGTGTATTGTCTTCATAGCTCTTATCATTGCTGAAATGACCCCATTTATGCATTTTATTTGTCGGGGGATTTCCCCTACATGACTTGGAGCTCGTTAAGGCACGGGCCCTGCCTGCCCAGTCCAGCCTGCTGGGTCCCCATGGCTTTGGACCCAGCTGACCACGAGGAGAACCTCAGTGAGTAAAGAAATGGAGCTGGCGGCATCCAGAGTGGACCTTGCAACCTTCTGGCCCGCTCCCAGGGGACCTTGGGCCCCGCTCCTGGCCCTCCAGCCCAGTCAGGTCCTATGGATACCCTCAGTGGAAGGAGGCCTCAGCCCCTTTGGGGGGAGTCCTCTGTCTCCAGATGGAGTAGTTTGGGCAGTGAGCAGACTGAAGTCATCGCAAAGGAATGCTGCCTGTGGGGGTCGGCCACTTCCTCCCCTCCCCAGGGCTTGCAGCTCAAGCCAGAGATGTTTGTGGGTTGAGCCTGGATGGGAGCCAGAGAGGCTGGGAGTTTGGAATGATGAGGCAGAGTCCAGGACCCTCTCTGACCTCTTCAGAATAAAGCAATAGCTGGGGTCGAGGTGGGCAGTGTCACCTGCAGGCCCATGTCTTCTAAATTCTTGCTTTCAAGACCTCAAATCTGTGATGGGAGTCTTCTTCCTGATAGCCCTGAGACTGTGGCTCTTAGGAAGACAAACAAGTAGAACTTCCCGAGTCCAGAAGAGCTGAGGGTGAGGTAAGTAGCAGTAGTAGTCACTCTGGAAGCAGCCAGCTAACCAGTGGAGAGGTAGGCAGACAGACCCTCAAGCATCTCTTGTCCAGGCCAGCATTGACTTCCCCTGGCCCAGGCTCAGAATCAGGTGGCTGGCGTGGGAGAGAGCCAGGGAAACTCCAAATACTGCAAGAGTAGAGCTTGTGCTGTGAGCCCAGCCCCTGGTGACCCTGGTGACTCAGCCTGGGAATCCCAATTCCAGGGGCTGCCCTGGAATCAGGCTCAGGACAATGAAGGGTTACCCTTGAGGGTCCTAATGACAGTGACAGCAGTTTAGTGAGGCCCCCGACCAAATAGATTATTGTCCCCTCCTCCTCCTGTGGCCCAAGGCCTGACCCACTGATGTTGGTTCTCTGCCTAGTCCAACGAATGTCTTTGAGGCGAAGGTTAATTGTGATCCAAGCCCATATGGGAGAAGACCTGGTTTTCCAAGTGTCTGTGTTGGGCTCCATTTGAGGTCACATTTCAGAAACAGTTAGCTGTAGCTTAAGCTAGAAAATATCAACAGGAATATGACTTTGTAGCTTGGACTGAGCAAGAGCTGAGTTATACACTGAGTGGCCAGATTATTATGACCACCTGACGTCTGTATGCAAATTAGCTATAATTTCACACTCAAGTTGCTAGAGGGCCAGACCATTATAAATAGGGAAGCAGGTTGTTTAACACGACAGAAGTGATTTTTTTATGAAGATAGGGGTAAACGTGTTTTAACAGCCTTTGAACGTGGGATATATTTGAACATGAATGGCCAGATTATTATGACCACCTGACTTTTGTAGGCAAATTAGCCGTACACTGCATCGTATGGGATATGGCAGCCGAAGGCCTGTTCAAATACCTTTGCTGTCTGCAGTTACCAAGATAAAACGTCTCCAGTTCGCACAGGAACACAAGGATTGGACAGTCGAGCATTGGAAAAGTCATGTGGTCCAATGAATCACGTTTACAATTGCATCATGCAGATGGCAGAGAGAATTTGGCAGAAACAGCATGAAAGCATGCACCCCACATGCATGAGTACAACCCTTCAAGCTGGTGGGGGCAGTGTTATGGTTTGGGGCATGATTTCCTGGCATGATTTGGGCCCTTTAATTCGTGTGGAACACATCTGAATAGCACAACATACCTAAGTATCGTTGCTGATCAAGTTCATCCTATCATGTTGATAGGTGTATCCCAGGGAGATGGCTTCTTCCAACAAGACAATTGTGCCATGCCACGATGCTTGTATTGTGCTGGAGTGGTTTCAAGAACATGAGGGAGACTTTACCTTGCTTAGGTGGCCCCCACAATCACCAGATCTCAATCCAATTGAGCATTTGTGGGACGAAGTTAAAAGAGCCATCAGGCAGCTGGTTCCACAACCATCAAATCTCACAGAACTGGACAGTGCTATTCATCAGGCATGGTGTCAGATTCCTCGCATCACCTTTCAA
>PVJC01002477.1:0-26073 GCA_004026665.1 Murina feae | reverse complement strand
GTGGAGTCAATGCCAAGAAGAATCGCCGCAGTATTGAAGGCAAAAGGTGGCTCAACGAAGTTCTGATGAGGTGGTCATCATAATCTAGCCACTCAGTGTGTGTGTGTGTGTGTGTGTGTGTGTGTGTGTTCAAAGGCTGTTAAATTGCATTGTTTACCCCTATCTTCAGAAAAAAATCACTTCTACTGTCATGGTAAACAACCTGCTTCCCTACTTATAATGGCCTGATCCTCTAGCAACTTGAGTGTGAAATTATAGCTAATTTGCCTACGAACGTCAGGTGGTCATAATAATCTGGCCACTCAGTGTAGGTACATTCATGGAAGGAAAGCAGGGCAAGAGGCGGGAGGAGAATAGGATGGCCCAGGGGTACTCTATCATGAGTAGTGTACTCTGGCTGAGCTCAGCAGGTGCCCTGTGAACCAGTGTGACATGGATGATGGGTGGATGGATGGATGGATGGATGGATGGATTCAGATTGTCTCAGCAGTATGCACTTTTTCCCTGAGACGGTCTTGGCCCCCAAAGGAGAGAAGGAGGGAGGGGCAAGGCTTCCCTGAGCAGCACTGCGAGAATTTCTCCTGGTTCTGTCCCTCCAAGGGGACCTCTGCTCTCTTTCCCATTGCCTTGTTTACATATGTGGCCCCTCTAAGTCCCACAGAGAGACTGGGAATCCAGGGAAAGGGCTAGCCAGCTAGAGAACAAGGGCTTTTAGCACCCGTGAGTGTTCTCTTCCTCTCCTGAAGGGCAGGTCCGCGCAGGAGATCAATTTAACTAGGACCTTAGCCAGGTGTGAGAGGTTTCAGTCCTTTTCCTGCGTGCATAAGTCTTCAGGAAAATCTCTGTTCGCTGACTGACTGATAGGAGGGTCAAGGGTCAACCGTGACCTACCTGCCTGGATGGTCTGGGAGAAAGCATGGCTGTCCGTCCTCCGGCTGGGCAGGTGACAAGCCACAGTGAGTGTGTTACCATGTCAGAGAGCCGATGTGAAATGCTGCTCTGGGAGCATTTCAGGAGACTGAGTCCATACCGGGGGACACAATGGACCATGGTGGGTTGGGAGGAGCTCTGAGCGAGGGGACCTCTGGTGACCGGCCACTCCAGGAACCAAAAGCCGTTCTCCCTTCTAAGAGAAGCTTTGCGAATGTTGGAGGGGGGTTCCCACAGCCTCATGGGCTGCAGCACACGTGGATTAATTTGCGTGGAGTAGAGCAGTTCCTCCAGAAGTCTGAAGACTTGGGGGCACCTGGTGATCACCGAATGTTGCTCAGCCCTGGCCCATACCGGCTGCGTGGGGCACTGGGAAGTGAGCCGCCACAGTCCTCCCCACTAATGTGGATGTGAGCTCTCTGAGAGTATGTGACTGTTAATCCCCCAGAGTCACCTCCCTGCCTTCTAGCACGCTCTGATAGAATGACCTGTGTCATACCTGGAGTACAAGGCACAGGGGCAGAGATCCTGGGTGTGAGGACAGCGGCAGTTTATCTCAGCCATGTCCACAGGTGGCTACTCTGAGGACGAAGCATTCAACAGGGTCATGGAGTCAGAGTTTAGTAGGCTAGCAGTGGGAAAGGACATTCCAGGATGTGGAAATAGACCAAGGGAAAGCCTGGAGGCTCAAAAGAGCACTCAGAGCCCAGCCGGCGTGGCTCAGTGGCATCATCCTGTGAACCAGGAGGTCGCGGTGTGATTCCCAGTCAGGGTGCATGCCCTGGTTGCGGGCTCCATCCCCAGTAGGGGGCGTGCAAGAAGCAGCTGATCAATGGCTCTCATCATTGATGTTTCTGTCTCTCCCTCTCCCTTCCTCTCTGAAATAAATTTTAAAAAACATATTTTTTAAAAAGTGCACACAGATCCTGCTTGTGGTGTGGCTGCCCCAGGAGCTGAGGCTAGACCAGCCAATGGGGGACACATTGAGAAGAAATTTGAATGCTGTACTCAGGAGTCGGGACTTCTCCTGCCAAACAGGGAGCTCCTCAGGGCACGACCCATGGTCCCCCCAACCTCCCTTCTGGAGAGTCAGGGTCTGTCATCAGATGTTTGTTGAAGTAAATTCTAGGGCAGACCCTATGAGGGTAGCTGGGAGTCCTACCTGTGCTTTGGAACTTTCTGTGGCTGCCAGGAAGATGAGATATTTGGGATATCGGGAAGGAACGAGGGTGAGGCAAACAGAGACACTCTCAGGGGCCAGCTCTGTACTTGCATGACCCTCAGAGTGGGCACCTCCTTAAATGTGCACCCTAGGCACTTACTCGGCTTACCCTAGTCAGGGACCCTGCTGCATCCTGGAAGCAGGGTGATGGACAGGAGGCAGCTCAAGTGATTCAGGTGGATTAGGACTGTGGCCATAGGGGATGGGAGAAGTGGGCCTACTTGAGAGCAGGATCAGAAGACAGAATTTGGGGGTGGCCAGGATGTGGGATGGGTTGGAGCAGGACCTTTCTGAGGCCCTCTCTAGGTTCTCCATTCTGGGAGCAGTGTAGGGATATGGACCCCAACCCTGCCAAAGGGGCCCGTATGCCTGCAGCCAAGGCAAAACTCTGAGCCTTGCCTTCCATTCTAGGTTATGAGGACATTGAGCTAAAGAGAATAGGGCAGGAGGTGTGAGGTCACACAGCCTACCCCAGGAATGCCCAGGTCCCTGGTGACTCCAGCTAGAACATGAAGCTCACATCAAGATTGCTCTATCATGCCCTTTGGACATTAGGTGTGTGGACACAGCAGCAAGGGAGGCTGGATAAGGGTGCCCCCATTTCTGGACGGGTCTATCAGTTCATCATCCCTCTTCTGTCCAGCAGGACCAGAGTCCCTCTCAGGTCCACCTGTGTTCCCAGGGGATTAGCAGTTTGGCTCCTGTAGCTTCAGACTCCTGGAATCTCTGACCCTGTGGCAGCAGCGCCCCCTGCTGGCTAACACACACCCTCTTCCCCTCTTGGGGGTGTCTAGGGGAGGGAGAAGGGCTGAAAGGGCGGAGCAAGGAACTGAGACTGGACTTTGGTTAAGGCAGATAGGCAGGTGCCACCTGGCAAAAAGCACCTGTTTCCTGGTCAGTATCCTTTGAACAGGTGACAGAGAGTAGGAACCCAAGCAAAGGCAGACAGAGATGGGTTTTCTAAAGTGACGGCTAAGGGAGGCCAAACAAGGACCCTGTTCTCTCCCCTGCCACGGTGGCCAGGAAGGCCTGCATCCTAGGCTCAGCACACTCCTCTGGTGGGCTCAGGCGCCTCCTGGGTTCCCCCAGAGCAAGCCCCCTGGGCCCCACAGAGGATTTGGCCTGCGACTAAAGGCCAAGGGATAGGCCTATGAAGGCACAGTGCCCTAGGCACTCCGAAAGGGGGGAGAGTCATCCCTAGACAGAATTCCTGCCCCATCTATCCAATCCAGGCTGAGGATGGAGGCAAACCTCATCTGGACTCACTCCCCTCCTGAGCCCCGGTCCCTCCCTCGGGGCACAGGGACCAGTTTGGAGTGCTGGATGAGATGGACAGAGGAGTGAGAAGGCTCCACGTGTGCCGCCTCGATCCCTTACTTCCAAGCCAAGAAGTCCACAAACAGGGCCACATCCTGGGCAGCCACTTCCCAGAAATTTCTGCCACCATAAAAAGTGGCTTTGCCTGATAAGCCCTGCCCAAACTTGGCCCTGCCATCTGGAGTCCCCCCCTCAGATAAGAGGCTCTGGGCGTGTGTTTACATCATTCCTAACTCTCGTTACAGTGAAGGCTGAGGCCTCCTGGGAGCCGGGCAGGGCTCTTGACCTCAGGGAAGCTTCTCTCCCAGGCCAAATCAGCGTAGCTGGCCACTGTGCTCGCTCTTCAGGGCACAGAGAGTGCTGAGTGCTCAGGGAAGCTGCTCCTTTCCACGCCCCAGGGGTGGCCCTGGATTCACCAGGGCAATGCAACCTCCTCACAGGGACTCCTCAGACGGCTTCCCAACCCCGCTCTCGGGAAGGGTGAGGCCCGCGGGGAAAGTCCCCGAGGAGAAGAAACTGGCGCTGTGTGGTACGCTGTCTGTGCAGCCCCAGGTGCCCTATGCAGCCAGCAGGCCTGGTGCCACACGGCCTGAGAGAGGGTAGGAGCCAAGGGAACCACAAGCGGTCACCAGTTCCTGGGAGGAGAGCAGCGTGCTGAGGATTGTGGGATGGGAAAATCAACTTGCAGACACCAGGATGCGCAGGAGCAGGGTGAACAGCCCATGAGGTCCAAAGGGTCTCCTTTCCTGACAAGCAGGCCCTGTGAAGGTTCTTTGGGCTGTGCCTGCCAGCCATTTCCTTGCCTCGTGTGCATTCTTTGGGGGCCTAACAGGCCCAGCAATCAAGAGAGGGCTGTCCCTTGGGTGGGAACCCACGCCAGAGCCAGGGACACGGCAACTCGGTCACAAGGTCCTAAGACACTTCTAGAGAAATTGATCCCTTTTAGGCTTCTCTGCAACTTTTCTTTTGTCATATTTCTATGTGTCTTTACTCTCCCTCTTCTGGCCCAGGGATGCTTTAAAAAACATGGATTTTGGAAAGAGAGGAACACTGATGAGAGAGAGAGAGAGAGAGAGAGAGAGAGAGAGAGAGAGAGAGAGAGAGAAACATCCATCGACTGCCTCCGGCACAAGCCTGGGGATTGAGTTTGTAATCTGACATGTGCCCTGACTGGGAATCGAACCAGCAACTTCTCGGTGCATGGGAGATGTTCAACCTACTGAGCAACCCAGCCATGGCCCAGGCATGCTTTTGACCGTTGGTGCCATGGGGATGGATTACTTGACAAATTCAGGCAGCAAACATTTACTCTGTGGCCAGGTGCCAGGCACAGAAGTAGATGCTGTGGGCACAGACATTCAACAAGAATTTATTGAGCCTGAGCTATGTGCCAAGAACTGCTCTGCACACTAGGGATCTAATCTAATAAAAGAGTAATATGTAAATTGACCCTCACTCCATTACACTGAAGCCACGCCCACCAGCCAAGCCACACCCACCAGCCAATCAGAGCTGCTGTATGCAAATTAACCCAGCCAAGATGGAGGCCAGCAGCCACAGAGCTAGAGCAAACAGGAGGCTTCCATTGCACCAGCGATGGAGGAGACTGCCTGTCTAGGCCAGCTGGGCCTCTGCTCAAGGCAACAATGTTTCAATTATAGAAGCCACGGAGCTGAAGCAAATAGGAGGCTATGTTGCCTGCCTAGGCCTGCACTCAAGGCAACAAAGTTTCAATTATAGAAGATAAATAAACCTCAGAAACCTGATTCCAGCCAGCCTTACTGGGATGTTGGGTCAATGGGAGATGTAGGCAGCCTGAAAACGGCCCTCAGCCCCTCACCCAGGCTGCCCAGGCATCCCAGTAGGGACCCGAACCCTGAAGGGGCTATGGGCAGCCTGAAAATGGCCTTCAGCCCCTCACCCAGGCTGGCCACACTTCCATGGGGTGAGGGTCCCCACTGGGGGGCTTGGCCAGCCTGCAAACAGCCATCAGTCCCTCACCCAGGCTGGCCAGGCATGCCAGCAGGTGGACATCCCCTGAGGGGTACCAGACTGTGAGAGGGCACAGGCCGGGCTGAGGGACCCCCCGAGTGCACAAATATTTATGCACTGGGCCCCTAGTATAGAAATAAAGAAGATAAAGTCCCCACTTTCATGAAACATATTCCAGTGAAGGTAGGCAATACAAGGAAAGTGTTATTTTGTGATAACTATTCTGCAGATAAATAAAATACTGTAGCACGATGTCAGAAAGAGTATGGAGGTAGCCACTCCAAATTTGCAAGGAATGTCTGTCTGAAGTGGTGACGTTTTAACTTTCTAAATGACAGAAGAGTCAGTGATGTGCAGAACAGGGCAAAGAGTACTCCAGGCAGAGGGAAGAGCTTGTGCTTAGAAACAGAAGCTAGTGTGTTTGAGGAAAAGGATCATTATGGTTGCAGCACAGAGGGGAAGGGATGGGGGGGGGGGGTGATAGAAGATGGGACCAGGAAGATAATTAGGGACCAGATAGTGAGCATTTGGGACCCATTGTCAGGGACTTGGGTTTTATGCCAAGGGAACAGAGAGCCTTTGAAGGATGTTATACTAGTACATGGAGGTGAAGTGATGCAGTGTGCATTTTTAAATGCTCACTGGCTGCTGTTTACAGACTGAAGTGTAGGCCATTCTGGGTGTCCGATGGTGGGGCAAAGGTGTAATGGACACCATGATGAGAAGGTATCTTAAGACTGACAAATAAAACAACTCCACAGATTATAACAATTTGTTATAGGGGAATTTACTTACAGGACGATTGCTTTAGAGCAGAAAAGGTAGCCCAGCAGACTGCTCAGATTATTCTCTGCTGGTATTATTTTTTACAGTATATCTCGAGTGCTAATGATTGACAAGGCAAAGGGACAAAAATTGCAGTAGTGCCAGGGGCCATCCCTCCTGGTGGTCTTCTGATAGATGATTGTTTATAATCAATGCTATTACCAGTTCGATACTTATCCTGATTGCCATGCCATTTGTCTATTACTAAAAACAAATTTATGGCTACATTTTAAGGAACATGGGTAATCATCAACTAGAAAGCTTTGATATGTTTACTAAGAACAGTGAGGTTGGTCAAAGATCACAGCATGAAACCTAAAAAAATGGAATGAAATCTGGGACACAGTAATGGAGTTAGTTTTGTTCACATGTACATCTATATACCAAGACTTTCTGCCAGTGTGGAAGACCATGTGAGGCCAGAGCAGGAGAATGGTCCAGGAGAGGTGAACCAGGGTGGCAGTGATATCAATGGGAAGAACAGGGAATGGATCCAGGCAGAATATGGAGGGAAAGCCAAACAGATGATTACAATGTGGTGGCTGTGGATTGCGAGAAAACATTTGCAAATTACCTACACTAATAAAAGAGAAAGATGCAAATTGACCATGCCTTCGCGACACCCACCAGCCAACCAGGAGTGAGTATGCAAATTAACCCAATAAAGATGGGTTAATTTGCATACAACACAGGTATTCCACACCACCCCAGCCACTCCGGGTCTCTGAGCAGTGTGGGAAAGCAGAAAGGTGGCTCCAGCTGGAGCAAAGGCAGTGCCAGCAGCCAGGGGAAGGAAGCCCATTCTTGCATGAATCTTCGTGCATTGGGCCTCTAGCATATCCAATAAAGGACTTGTGAGTAGAATATTTAAAAAATGCTTGCAACTCAACAATAAAACAACACAGTTTTTTAAATGGCCAGAAGATTCATATGGATATTTCACCAAAGAAAATATACAGATATACAGACAAATATGCAGTCAAAAGATGCTCAACATCACTAGTCATTATGACATCAAATTAAAACTGCAATGAAATCCCACTGCACATCCTCTTGGAAGGCTAAATGAAAAATACTGCCAAGTGTGGAGCCACTGGAATGCTCCTAAGCTGTTGGCAGGAATGTAAAATGATACAACTATTTTGGAAAATATTTTGAAAGTTTCCTTAAAAAAAAAGTTATACACACACATACACACACATATACACTAGAGGCCTGATGCACAAAGATTCATGCAAGAATGGACCTTCCTTCCTCTGGCTGCCGGCACTGTCTTCACTCCAGCTGGAGCCTTCTTTCTGCCTTCCCACGCTGCCCAGAGGCCTGGAGAAGCTGGGGCGGGGTGGAACACCTGCGTCCTGCCCCACCCCCGGCCACTCAGTGCCTGCATATGCAAATTAACCCACCATCTTTGTTGGATTAATTTGCATACTCCTGATTGGCTGGTGGTTATCATGAAGGTACAGTCAATTTGCATCTTTCTCTTTTATTAGTGTAGATATATATGCCATCTGATCTAATAAAAGAGTAATATGCTAATTGCATCACTCTGCTACATCCTAAGCCATGCCCACCAGCCAATCAGAGCGACTATGTGCAAATTAACCCAACCAAGATGGCAGCCAGCAGCCACAGAGCTAGAGCAAGCAGGAGGCTTTGTTGCCCCAGTGATGGAGGAAGCTGCCTGCCTAGGCAGGCTGTGGTCTCCGCTCAAGGCAACGAAGTTTTAATTATAGAAGATAAATAAACCCCAGATACCTGTTTCCAGCCAACCTTGCTGGGAGCTTGGGTGGCTGGGGGCGGTGGCCAGCCTGCAAACAGCCATCAGCCCCTCACCCAGGATGGCCCCACCCTTATGGGGTGATGGTCCCTGCTGGGGGGCTTGGCCAGCCTGAAAATAGCCCTCAGCCCTTCACCCAGGCTGGCCAGGCACCCCAGCAGGGACCCCCACTCTGAAGGGGCTGTGGCCAGCCTGCAAACAGCCATCAGCCAGGATGCTCCCTGGTTAAGGCGTTTGCAGGAGGCAACATATTACTTTGATACATTTATAGGTTAAATGTTGACCTATGAACCAGGAGGTCATGGTTCAATTCCCAGTCAGAGCATATGTCTGGCTTGCAGGCTCGATCCCCAGTATGGGGCAGCCACTCAATGATTCTCTCTCATCATTGATGTTTCTCTCTCTCCCACTCCCTTCCTCTCTGAAGTCAATAATAAAATATTTTTTTAATGTTATGAACAAACATAGGAGACTATCTTTGTGACCTTGGGTTAAACAAAGATTTCTTAGCTGTGACTCCAAAAGTATAATACATGAATGAAGAAACGACAAACTCAACTTCAAATGTAAAACTTTCACTTTTCATCAAGAAAACGGAAAGTCAAGCCAGAGACTTGAACATATTTACAAATCCTGTATTGGATAAAGGACTTACAGCTAAAATACATAAAGAACTTGAAGACAGGGGATAACAACAACAAATAAATGAGAAATAAGAGAATGAGCAGAAAACAAAATATAAAGTGGCAGGCTGAAACCATAATATATCAATAATTACATTTATGCAAATGTAATTTTGTATTATTAGTCATTAGGAAAATGCAATTAAAACTATGATGAGATAACACTACACATCTATTAGGATGGTTAAAATAAAAAACATTGGCAAGGCTAAGTGCTAGTGAGGGGTCAGAGCAGCTGCAGTCTTCATACTTTGCAGATGGAAATACAAAAATGATAAAGCTACTTTGGAAAACAATTCGGCAGTTTCCTTATAGAGTTAAACATACATTTACTGTACAATCTAGCAGTTCTAGTTCTAGGTATTTATCTTAGAGAAATGAAGACATGTGTTCACACAAATACCCATGCACAAATGTTTACAGCAGCTCTGTTCATAATTGTCAAATACTGGAAGCCACTCAAATATCCAAGTGAATGGATAAACACACTCATGCCTCCATGCAGTGGTATACTACACAGAAAAAGAAAGAGAGAGAGAGAGAGAGAGAGAGAGAGAGAGAGAGAGAGAGAGAGAGAGAGAGAGGAAGAAAGAAAGAAAGAAAGAAAGAAAGAAAGAAAGAAAGAAAGAAAGAAAGAAAGAAAGAAAGAAAGAAAGAGAAAGAAGGAAGGAAGGAAGGAAGGAAGGAAGGAAGGAAGGAAGGAAGGAAGGAAGGAAGGAAGACACAATTTAGATGAATTTCTAAGTCTTTATGCTGAGTAAAGAAGCTGGTCTCAAAAAGCTACATACTCCCTGATTCCATTAATATGACATTCTCAAAAAGACAAACTGTCAGTGGAGATCCGATCAGTAGTTCCCAGGGGTTCAGGGTAGAGGTAGGTGGGATTACAAAGGCACTGATAACACCAGGGAGTTTTTTGTTCCGTATTCTGGTTGTGGCAGTGGTTACAGAAATCTATACCTGTGTTAAAATGCATAGAACTGTTCACCACAAAAGTTTGTTTTTTTCTTGTATGTTGTGGGGAAGCACGGGACTTGGTTGGAATGTCTGTGAGGAGGATTCTCTGAAAGGTCGGAGGCCTCTGGGGACCTTGCTGAAGGCAGCAGCCCCTACCTTGACTTTTCCAAACAAGTCCGGTCCCCGGGGTGTTTGCTAGAATCTCTATGTTTAGTCTTTAAAGACCCGACCCTGCTTAAAGGACACATGTATTTTCTCAAGGATACTTACCCTGCTGATAGTATCTAATAGTTCATTTTAGTTCCAGCTGTTGTACCAATAAAAGCCAAACAAAGGAGGCAGGTGAACAGGGCTACTTGGCGGCGACAGCTAAGTAGTGCCTTAGCCCTCTCTTTCACAGAAATGTGTGTCAGAGTAATCGCTTGGGGTCTGCCAGTCAGCCCCAGCAGTATGGTAATTTAAAAATAAAGTAAATAAGGAATGCACTAGTAATACGTGCAGCCATATGGATAAATCTCAAAACAATTCTGCTGAGTTCAAGATACCGGGCTGAGGATGGTCCCATTTTTATAAAATTCTAGAAAATGCAGACTAATCTATTGTGGCATGAAACCTGGCTGGTGTGGCTCAGTAGCTGAGCAGCGACCCATGAACCAGGAGGTCACGGTTCAATTCCTGGTCAGGGCACATGCCCGGGTGATGGGCTCGACCTCTAGTAGGGGACGAGCAAGAGGCAGCTGATCAATTATTCTTTCTCATCATTGATGTTTCTATCTCTCCCTCTCCTCTCCTCTCTCTTAAATCAATAAAAAATAAATGCAAAAACTGATCCGTGATTGCCTGGGGGTGGAAGAAGGAATTGCTAAGTGACTGGAGAAGCTTTCAGGTGATCGACCTGTTCATTATCTTGGCTGTGGTGACGGTTTCACACGGGCATAATGGTCCAAACCTACTGAATTGTACACGTTTAAGCCCAGTTTCTCCTGCGTTAATTATGCCTCACGAAAGCTGTAAAATGCAATAGAGTGGCTGTCCTCCAGCAACACAGGATGCAGTGGCAAGGCGAAGGGCAGCTTTGTAACCCCGAGTTGCAGGAACAGAAGCTGGGGCAGCCCCTTGCCCAGCTAAGTCTCTTGTGCCTGGTCACACCTTTTGCACTATTTCACTTTTGCATCCACAACCTGAGCGACAAAAAAAGAAGGCCAACTCGTGATAAAGCCGAGCCTTTGAGGAAATTTCTCACTCTGTCCAGAATGCCCTCCCAGTACTTAAACTTTTGTACTATCCCTCATGCTGTATCCCAACCCACTATTCACAACCTGTGTGCCCCTGAGCAGGTAACTGGACCTGTCCGAGAAACACCGATAATCAAAGCGCCCACATGGCGGGGGTGGTGTGAGGAGAGCGAATGGCATCAAGTTGATAAAGCAGCAACATATCCCCATCTCACAGAGAGTACCTCTGGGAGGATTTTGGTTTTTTATCTTTATGAATGTATACATATATTTTTATATATTATACACATAACACTTACGATGCTGGAGAGAGAGGAAAAAGCAACAACTCTGGGTCAAAATACCACAGTCCTAAGTAAGGTTGGGTACCTTCCCATCCCACTTCCTTCCTAGGGCCAAGAGAGCCCCATCTCAGTTTGCAGATGAGGCTACAAGACACGAAAGAGCTCATGGACCGCAGAGCCGGGATCCTAACTCCTCGCCCAGTGCTCTGACGACAAGGGCAGATGTGGGGGACCAAGGTCAGAGGAGAACCAGCTACATGGTCACTTGAGGCCTGGAGGCTGGAGAGTAGGGGCGGGCATTGAGTGGGAAACTGATTTAGGAGCCATATAGCATGCTGCTCTCCAGGGTCAGGATGAGCAGGCAGGAGGCAGGGAATGAGACACCTTCATTACGCTTATTCATCCCTCCATCCATTCATTCTGGCATCAGACGTTTATGGAGTGCCAGCACTGTGCTAGGCTCTGAGGGATGAGTAGGACCCTTTACCCCACAGAGCTAATACTGCTGGGGGGTGCGGGAGGGCTGAGAGATGAGGACATAAAAAGGGATGTTTCTTACCATTCTAATTCTGTCAGTGCCTACTGACCAGTCACCCTTGTCCCCTGGGTTTGTTCTTGCTGCCTATTGGTCTAGTGTTTAGGGTGGGGAACAAGAACCTGTGAGGGATGTAGGGGTCAAGAGAAGGACTTGAGACCAAGGATGAGTAATCTCTTGGTACTCTAGGCCTTCCAATCCCAGGATCCCACCTGACCTCTCTCCTTTTTTTTTTTTTTAAGAAATAGAGAAAATCAGATCCAACGTTTATTTTTATTGATTGATTGATCTTTTAAATGTATTTTTATTTATTTCAGAGAGGAAGGGAGAGGGGAAGAGAAATAGAAACATCAATGATGAGAATCATTGATCGTCGGCCTCCTGCATGTCCCCCACCGGGATCAAGCCCACAACCCAGGCATGTGCCCTGGGCTGGAATAAATAGAACCTGGAACTCCTCTGTCCGCAGGCCGGCGCTCTATCTACTGAGCCAAACCAGCTAGGGCCTGACCTCTCCCTTGATTGGACTCAGGCAATGTTGAGAGTCACCTAGGTAGACAATTCCTCCCCTGAAATGTAATGGCTCCCGTGCAAAATACAGGACTTGGTCTAAGGATATGACTTTGCCCACACCTAATGTATGGGCTGTTGGAGGATGTTGCTGGGAAGGCTGATTTATCTCTGAATTAACATCTGTCAACCACCAGAGGGTGGTGTTGGGGTATGTCAACACCCCAGAAAACTGCCTCAGCCAGAGGATGATAAATAGAGCTTATCTTCTCTCAGCCCAGGCTTCTGTGACAAACCTCGTTTGTTTTATGACATGTCTTGAGCACCCTAAACTCTTAGAACCACTGCGTGTGCAGGGGCTTTCAATGGCAGCCCTGCAGACAGTTGCAGAACCCTGCTTTAGTAAGAATTCTTGGGAAATGCCTGGACCAGCCAGGAGAGGGAGGTAGGGCGCTGAGATCTTGAGTCTACAGGCGAACAATGAATGAGTTGAGGTCATAAAAGGGCTACAGAACTTGCTTTGTGTTAGAAATGAAGTGTAATTGAGTAAGGAGGGAGGAGACAAGGAGAACGAAAAAGGATGGAGATTAACCAATTGTCATCCCAATAAGTTCAATTGGAAAAAAGGGGGGAGGGACGGAGAATTGGAAAATCCACCACTGTTGGGTGGCCATAGGACTTCAAAGAACAGGAACGCAAGGGCTAAGTTTGAGGTTCTTCTGAAATGTGGGTGGCTGGTCGGCTTTGCTATGTGAACAGGCTTCAGTGGGAAGGGTTACATTCTGTCAGGTGCAGAACAGGAGCAGCACTCCCGAAGAATGTTCTGGATGAACTAACTCCACAGAGAGCAGGGGCAGGGACCCCCAGTGGTAGTCATGCGAACACAGGCCCCTGGATCTTACAGACACCTTGACAAAGGCTTTGAACTTGCACGTGGGCAAACGGGAGTTCGGGTCTTCTCATGTAGGTCTTAGGGGCCTGGGAACCCCAGTATACATCTGCGTTACGGGAGAGGGCGCCAGGACATTAGGCAGTAGGTGGGGGAAAGGAGGCAGAGACCTCAAGTCCAGGGAGCCCCACCACCTTCAGAAAGAATGAAATTCAAAGTGGGGGAGGGCTTTTCCTACGGAAAGTGGAATTCAGATATGGATACCGAAGGGGGAGGAGAAGCTGCCTGGAGCAGGAGGAGGCAGATCAGGTGTCCATGACAAGCTCTGGGTCCTGCTTCCTCCAGACCATCCCTCACCCTTCAGCCCATATCACACAGGGACCCAAGTTCAAGCCACCAACCCTAGAGCAATAGCTTTCTAATTTATTTCCCTGATTAAACATTAACATCCTTTCTTTGCTTTAAAGCTTCACTGACTTCCTATTACTAGGAGAAATACAAAATCCTCTCTGGGGCCTTCATGGACACTCCCTTTCTTCCCTAGCCCCATCTGCTGCCTGCCCACTAGTATGTTCCAGCTACCGCTATCTTCCTGCTACTCATCAACCACACCAAGTTCACTCCCACTTCAGGCCTTTAACACTTGCTAATTTCTTCTGGTTAATTCTCTCTTCCCCCAGCCTTTCACATAGCAGGCTCCTTTTCATCATTTAGCTAAAAAATGTCACTTCTCAGAGAGGACTTCCCTGACTCCCCAGCACCTAATCTCGCTCTGTCACATCAGCCCGTATCCTTACTGTTATCTGAAATGGTCTTTGTATATCCAGTGACTCTTCCTCCACTATTACGTAAGCACCTTGAGGTCAAGACCTGGTCTGTCATCTTTACTACTAACCCTTAGTGCCTGGCACATAGAGGTGCTCAATAAATATGTATTTTTAAATAAATATTTTTATTGATTTCAGAGAGGAAGGGAGCAGGGGAAAGAGATAGAAACATCAACGATGAGAGAGAATCATTGATTGGCTGCCTCTTGCACACCCCCTACTGGAGGATTGAGCCCGCAACCCGGGCATGTGCCCTTGACCAGAATCGAACCTGAGACCCCTCAGTCCACAGACCGACGCTCTATCCACTGAGCAAAACCAGCTAGGGCAATACATGTTTTCTGAAAGAATAAATGTTCAATTAACTCTATTCAGCAAGTTTGATCATTGCTTCCAATTTATAGAAAGGAAAACTGAGGCCTAGAAAGGTTAATGAACTTACCCAAAGTGTAGGTGCTAGAAGCAGAACTTGAACTCAGGCTGCCTGACCTTTGTGCGTACACCTTGACAGTGGGTTATTTTACCTCTACCTTCTTCTTTTCTTTTCTTTTCTTTTTTTAAAAAATATTTTTATTCATGTTTTACAGAGAAGAAGGGAGAGGGACAGAGAGTTAGAACATCCATGAGAGAGAAACATTAATCAGCTGCCTCCTGCACACCCCCTGCTGGGGATGTGCCTGCAACCAAGGTACATGCCCTTGACCGGAATTGAACCCGGGACCCTTCAGTCCACTGAGCCAAACCGGTTAGGGCATTACCTCCACCTTTTTCTTTCCTGGATAGGACTTAGCACAATTTATAGTGGTTTTGTTTGCTGTTGTCGGGTCCCTGTGCTGGCTGCAATGTTGCTACAGCCGGGCTGTGTCCTGCTCCCTGAGGTGTTGCCAGGGCTCAGAGCAGTGCCTCGCACACTGGGTGCTCAGTGAGTGTTTGTTGGGTGAATGGATAGACAGTTGAGCGAACAGACAAGGGAGGGCTGAAAGTGGAGGCGCATGAGTGCACCGGCAGTGGCAGGCTTTCCCAGGCCCCCGCTGGAGTCCAGTGCCCCAGCCCAGCAGTCCCTGGGCAAAGGGTTCAGCTGAGGAGTTGCCTCTTGCTGTTGTGGGAAAGCATCTTGTGGGGAAGATGATGGTGGCCTCACTCACTCTTATAGTGAGAGTCACCTGCTCCATGAATCTTCAAACTTGGGGTCATTCCCTGACCAAGGGCCTGTGTTTGGCCGTTGCTCTGCCCACGGTGGAAGGCACAGCCTGTCAGGGGTGATCCCCAGGGTTCCGGATGGATCTCTGTGAGAAGCCTCCTTTCTACTCGTTACATTATGTCAGCACCTTTTTTGGCTTCTGAGAAACAGGAAAAACCATGTGGCGGGGTTTGAAAGGGTGATAAGAGACATGATCATATTTCTTCGGTTCGGGCCTGGAGGGCTGGGGTTCCTGTTTGCTCTGCTCTTACTCATCCCCTTTGCCCAGAATTTTGGAGGATGGGGACTGTGTGGGAAAAAAATGCTCTAGGGGCAAAGAAAAAGGGGTTTTTAATTATGATGAAACATATACACACAAAAGAAAATATACCCTACATGTGTGGTTTAAAACAAAACAAAACAAAAATTCATGTGTTCCCCATCCCATCCCCGTGAAAATGTTTCTTCCATAGCATCACACTTCCTCCCGCCAGAGGTGACACTACCTTGATGTTTGTAGTGAATCACTTTTGCTATTCTTTAAAGTTTTATTACATATGCAAATATTCTCAAATTATATATGATTTTATTTTGCCTCATTTTGAACTCTTTATAAATGGAATCGTGTTGGATGTGTTTCACACTTTTACTGCTCAGCAAAATGTTTTTGGACTCATGAAACTGTACATTCATTTTCTCTCTCTCTCCTGTATCTACTTTACTATATTATCCAGTGATCGAATAAACCACAGTTTATGAATCTATTTTATACTTATGAAGATTTAGGGAAATTTTTTTTCCCGTTTTAGCTATTAAAAACAATATTGCAAAAAGGACATGAGGTAAATACTGAGGAAATATGAATAAGGTATAGACTGTAATAATAACAATGTATCAGTGTTGGTTCATTAATGTGACAAAGGTATCACACAAATGTAAGACGTACTAATAGGGAAAATTGGGTGCGGACTGTATTTTCTTCACAATTTTTTGTAAATTTAAAATTATTCTACAACAAAAAGGTTATTTTTTCAGTTACAGTGTACAGTCAATATTATAAAAAGGGTTACTTTTTAAAAACCCAGTGCTGTTAGGAACATCCTTGCCTACATTTCCTGATACACATTTGCAAGAATTTCTTTGAAATGCATTCCAGATTGGAATTCTGGGTTACAGAGTGCACACATCTTCCATTTTACCAGGCACTATATGTCAAAAGTACCAGTTCACTGTCCCGTGCACAACATGTAAGAATTTCTTTGACTTCACCTCTTGGGCAAAATTTGAAATATCTGACTTTTTAATTTTTGCCTGTTTGGCGGTGTGAAATGTTGCCTCCCTGTGGTTTAATTTTGCATTTCTGTGACTATTAACAAGGTTGAACATCCCTTTGTGTATGTTTATTGACCATCTGCATTTCCTGTCCTAAGAAATGCTTACTCATGTCATTTACCTGACATGGCAATGAAACTTCAGAGACTACGCTCTTAGACGGAAAGCACAGAAGTGAGCCTGACAGTTGGCATAGCTTTTTGCCTTGAGGCGTTTACAGATTGGAAAGCTGTGATCTGGAGGTTGAGAAGCTGAGCAACTGAGAAGCTAAGAGGAAAGTTGTGGCTGAGGGACTGTGGATAAAGTGAGCTTGGGGGCAGTCTCATGGGTGTAGAGGAACAAAAATGGGAATTCGGGGATCCCAACGAGGAGAGGTTTCTGTAAATAAGCTTCCCATCAGGACTCCTGAAGAGTTTTACTCTAAGTTAAGAACCAAAATAGACCAGTATTTTAAAAGCAAATCCAGCTTTCCAGCAGCTGTATCTCAGGCCACATTGAGATGATCTGTTCTTACCCTAGTTGCATGCCAGAAGTAAGTAAAGCATTTCTGTAGGAAGATAACATCATGCTGTATAAAACAGAAACTGTGTAATTCCATCTTGCATTCTTTCTGAGATGGTTTTTCTCCTTCCAGGAGTATGATTTATCAAAGTCCTTTTAGTGAGAGCTTGTTGATAATGTTTTTAACTGAATTTTAAAAACGGGCAAAAGACATGAACAGACACCTCCCAAAGAAGATATACAGATAGCAAATAAGCATATGAAAAGCTGCTCCACATCATATCTCATTATGGAACTGCAAATTAAAACAATGAGATACTGCTTACCACACACGTATTAGAATGGCCAAATCCAAAACACTGACAAGACCAAGTGTTGGCAAGAAGGTAGAGCAACAGGAACTCTCATGCATTGCTGGTGAGAATGCCAAATGGTAGAGCTACTTTGGAAGACACTTTGGTTGGCCGGTTTCTTAGAAAAATGAAATATACCCTTAACATTTCAACAATCAAGAAGCTGATAACTTATATGCACACAAAAACCTGCACATGGATGTTTATAGCTCCTTTATTTATAATTGCCAAAATATGGAAACAGCCATGATGTCCTTCAGCAGGTGAATGGACAAATAAATTGTGATACATCCACAATAGAATATTATTCAGTGCTAGAAAGAAATGAGCTATCAAGCCATGAAAATGGAGGAATCTTAAATGCATATTACTAAGTGAAGGAACCAATATGAAAAGGCTACCTTCTGCATGATTCCAATGATAAGATATTTGGAGAAGGCAAAACAATGAAGATAGTAAAAACATTAGTGGTGTCCAGGAAGGAGGGGGGAGGGAGGAATAAATAGGTGGACAGAGAGGAGTTTTAGGGCAGCGAAACTATTCTGTATGATACTATAATGGCAGAGACATATCATTATATATTTTTCAAAGCCCATAGAATGTATAACACTAGGAGTGAACCCTAATGTGAACTGTGGACCTTGAGTGATAATGATGTATCAATGTAGGTCCATGGATTATAACACATGTACCACCTTAATGCAGGGTGTTGATCATGAGGGAGGCTGTGAGTGTAGGCGCAGGAGGTATCTGGGAAATCTCTGTACTTTCTGCTCAGTTTTGCATGAACTAAAACTGCTCTAAAAATAAAGTATATTTTTAAATGTATTTTATTGATTTTTTACAGAGAGGAAGGGAGAGAGAGAGTTAGAAACATAAATGACAGAGAAACATTGATCAGCCGCTTCCTGCACACCCCCTACTGGGGATGTGCCCGCAACCAAGGTTCATGCCCTTGACCGGAATCGAACCTGGGATCCTTGAGTCCACAGGCCGACGCTCTATCCACTGAGCCAAACCAGTCAGCGCTGAAGTATATATATATATATTTTAAATGCATTTAGTTCATCTTCATTTTTGAAAGAAATGTTCGCTCTTCACAGAATGCTAAGTTAGCCATTTCCCCCCTCAGTCTTGAGATAACATTCTGCTGTCACCAGTCTTCTGGGTTTTGCTGTTGGAGCCTCAGCTGTCAGTCTTATTGTATTGCCTTTGTAGGCAATCTATCTTTTCTTTCTGGCTGCTCTTAAGATTATTTTCTATGGCACACGGGGAGTGAAGCTGCTGGGTCAGGGTTGGGCACTTCCCAGGGTGTCATGGGGTGTACCTGCCCTGCCTCAGAGGTCCTGGCAGAGGCTACCTTGTGTGACTGTCCGAGCTGCACTATGTCAGAAAACCCTGGGCCTCCTGATCTGGTTTTCCACACCTGTGTCAGCACTTTCTCATTAAAAAAAAAAAAAATAACTTTTTTTTTTAAATTTCAGAGAGAAAGGGAGAGGGAGAGAGAGATAAAAACATCAATGGAAAAAGAATCATTGATTGGCTGCCTCTGCACATCCCTCACTGAGGATCAAGTCTGCAACCCAGACATGTGTCCTGACCTGCAAGGGAACTATGACCTCCTGGTTCATAAGTCGGCACTCAACCACTGAGCAACACTGGCCTGGCAGCACTTTGTTTTCAGATGTACAACCTGCTCTTTCTAACTTCTGTGTGTTCCTAAAATAGAGAAGAAGGAGACATGTCACCTGTCTGCTCCTCCTGCAGGTGGACACCTGTGTCATCCCAAGTGCCTGAGGAAATGTTTCCTGTTAGTGTGTATTACGGATGGAATTGTATTCTCCCCAGATTCATGTGTTGCAGCCCTAGCCCTCAGCACCTCAGAATGTTGACTGCACTTGGAAATAGGGCTTTTAAAGAGGTAAGTGACCTGTGGTCTGTAGGGTGGGCCCTCATCCAATCTGACTGGTGTCCTTATGAGAAGGGGAGATTCATCCACGTAGAGATTCCAGGGATGCGCACACACAGAGGGAAGGCCATGTGAGGACACAGGGAGGAGGCAGCCATCTGTCAGCCAAGGAGAGAGGTGCAGAGGAAACCAACGCCGCCAGAACCGTGAGAAAATAAAGCTCTGTTGTGAAAGCCACCCAGTCTGTGGGTTTGTCATGGCAGATTACCAAGTGAATACAGTGTGAACTGCACTTCAACCCCGCTCGGCTGTCAGCAAAGCAGAACTGGACTGGGCTGCGGGAAACGCGTTCTCTCAAGGCCCCGCGGGAAGCTGTGCGGTTGTACAATAGAGGTGAGGGATGGGGTCTTCCCGCGTGAAAAGTGGCCGAGGCAGATAGCTGGCTCCGTCGCAGTGTTTGTTCAGCCTCCAGAGGCACCTGAGCCATTTCCTCCTGGTGCGTGTTTGCCAGGGCGTGGGGCTGACCTTGTCCAGGAGCAAATCTTACATTGTAGTGAGAGAAAGGAAGGGAATGAGGCCGTTTCCAGGCTCTGAGCATTGATGCCTCCGCTCAGAGGTCGCTAGTCCCGTGGAACTTTTTGGCTCCTGTACTCAACTCTGGGAAAAATGGTTTGGAGGAAGATTGCTTCACAAGCACCTGCTCAGGTCGCCTGAGCATCATAAGACGGAAACATCCTGGATTGCAGAGCCGACATGTGAGCAGCTGCTCTGAAGGGTTTGCTCAGGACCACTCCACAGCAGACTCTGTGGGACTAAGAAACAAACTTTGGTTGTGTCCCCCACCACTAGGACTCAGGGATGATCTATTACTGCAGCATCACCTGGACTATTCAGACTGATGCATGTACAGAGATGTACAGGATGTACCTGGGAACACGGCAATATAAAAACAAGAACTCGGATAGAGGAACGTTCAAAGTAATGCTGGACACTGAGAAGGGAGCAACGAATACTGCTGGGTTGGGCAGGGAAGGAATCAAGAAGGAAGCACTTGAGCTGGGCTGTGAGAGCTCAGGGAGAGGAATGAATGGAAACATCTAGGGGACAATTGCGTGTTCCCTGTGTGGGGAAAGACTGATGAACTGAGTCAGTGTGGGCAAAGGCACACAGGTGAGAAAATGCTTGGGGCGTTACAGGAAGAATGAGACCTAGCACTTCCTCTAGAATGTCTCCCCAGTGAATGTTTTCTGCATAAAACATTTCTTCATGGAGCATATATATCTTTCAATACATTGCTTGTCTACCAGTATTTATATAGGAAAATATTATATGTATGGCCCCGAATTTGATGCATTTTTAACCAAGTGATGGGAGGGAATGCAGTGGAGGAAATTTGTAGGCTCACTCCAAATATAATTGGGGACAGAGAAAAGTCCACAGAAGACGATTAGAAAGGCTCTGAAGGTCAACTAAGGGGACGTGTTAGCATGTTATACAGATGAAGCAGCCACGTTGATGGGTTAGTGATCAGAGAGTGCTGCTTTAAATATTTTACATCCTTATTTTATCACAGTTTATGGAATAAATACCCCCTCCCCCCCCCCCCATTTTACACGTTAGCACCTATGCAGGCCCTCCCTCCACACGCAGCCTGTTCTCACATGGTCTGCGCTCACTTCAAGAATAAGACAAAGGCCAGCAACAAATCGAACCAGAGTTGTCTATTTTTGTTTTATTGGAACACAGCCTGACATGAAATAAATAGTAATTTTCCAAATTCTTAACCATTTCATAAATAATATTAACAGACATTTTACAGAATGTTGCATTAAATAAGGTAAAAAGTGTACATCCATTTTGTCTGGAGCGAACTGGAGGAAAATACTTCCCTGATTCCTGTATCTGGAATGTATCTAGAACATTTTATTTTGATGCTTTCTGCCTAGATGAGGTAGTGAAGCAGCAGTATGCCTGAAATGCTGCTACTTTGCCTCAGAAGCTTAATTACCCTGAAGAGGAAGGCCCTGCCCTTGATTGGTCCTCATTCTCGTGGCAATAAAACATTCTTTATCGCTACAACGAGCCAGTGGAGTCTCAACTTTCCGTTGTCCACTCAGTGTTTATCACGCCAAGAAATACTTGCAGGTAGTCAAGGAACTTTTTTACTCTCAATCGTTCCCCTTCACACTTTTTCTGTGAAAAAGAACAGACAAGAGGTATTGTAGAAACCTGTCGATTCCTGCAAAAATAGGCCCAGCCAGACAAACATGCTTAAGTTTCCACTAAATGTTTACTTACTTTTTCACCATCTATGTAGTCTTTTATTGAAGACAAGTTTTGGAAGAGTTTTTCCACGGCATCCTCTTCTGCAGTTTGATTCCTCAATGTGTCTACCCCCTGAAAGACTTCTTTAATGCATAGTTGGTACTAAATGAGGAAGATTTAAAAAATACAAGTAATCAAATCAGGATCTAAAACATTGATCCAAAAAGCTAGACTTTGTTTTGTGGTGTTTACACGAGTTTCCTTTTCCAAAGAGTTTTTCATTGTCCCCTTTCTAGATGGAACCAACTCATACTGGGATATAATTTCTAAAAGTAGGTGAGGGTTATTGAATTACAGAGGAGTTTTACACATGATATAAAGCACTTAACCAAAAATATAATGTTTAAGAATAATGATTGACCTCATATCAGAGTTTCCTTTCATAGTTATAGTTGGTAATTTTGTTCTATTCGGACTAATTAAATCATATATTTTACATTTTAGTATGACCCTGACATACTCCAAATGCATACAATTCTGTAACATGTCATGATCATTTTAAAATGTGGAAATGACTGTTAATATAGATCATTCATTGTATATTATAATGTGTACTGACCAAGATTCCATAAATATTACCCTAAGTTGCTAATACTTTCAAAAAGATGTTAAAGTGAGGAAAGCAGTAGACTGTCAGAGTTGAATGGAGATGAGGAGGCACCTCTTCACCTGACAACATCCCCAAAGGGCCTTCTTGAATGGATTCTACTTGTTATAAAGTCATTCCTAATATTTATAAGTACACACATTCACATCACACACATGAAGACAAAATACAGAACATAAATAGTTCCAAGGATAACTATTGTTTTACAGCCTAAATATGCAATTCACTTATTCATGCTATCGCAATTTAACTTACATTTGTGTGTCCTGGAGTAGGGATCATCAGGTTCTGCAGAGGAAAGGAAATACATTCATTTGTAAAGCACTCTAGCATTCACCATGTAATAAAATGATTGTGAAATGGCTACCAATCATCTACTGCTAACACTCATACTTTCATTAACAGATATTTAAAAGTTAAGCATATGAACGATTACCGATGCCTCTTAAAGGCTGTAGGACTCAAAAAAGAAAATTACCCCTTCGCCTATCAGCAGACTCCGATGAGTGGAGAGCAGTGTCAAGGTCTCCGCCACCAGGCTCTTCAAGGGACTTTCTAAGGCAATTGCACCCATGTCGGCAGCTCCAAGAGCCAGGAAAGTCAGGAGCAGAAGCATGCTAGTGGCTCTGAAATGCTCAGCGATTACCTTTGGCGAAGCAAGTGCATTGTACAAGGTTGTACCCCCAAGCAATTTATTCTCTCTCTTTGAGGAAATGAATAATTTCCAACAATCAGATAGAGACTGTCTAATAATGGCATGTTGTGAAACCAATGTTTCCAATGCCTTGTGTCTTAAAAAGACAAGTTTACTTTTATCTTTTAATAATAAAAATCCCTGTTTTTCCCCCTTCAAAAACATTTTCTACTACAAAAAAAAAAAAATGTCTGGGTTGATACATAACTGCCCCACATTTGCATTTCTTAAACACAGATGATGGAATTTCCTCTTAAAAGATATACATAAAAAAGAGAAGTATGACATAAACCACGCAATCGAATTTTAGGCTAAAATACACAAATATTGGGAACTGTCTCCCCCCCGCCCCCCCAGGTCTACTGAGTTCTATCACAGTTGTTGTTAGATTGACTTGCCTTCCACGGAATTGAAAATACTGGTGGGAAGATGGTGATTGGGGCAGAGATCATCAAAACGGAACTGGCTCAAGTTGTGTTCACTGGGGTTCTGGTGAGGATCCTTTGTGTCGCCAGCGACCAAAAACCAAACCCAAACTGGTTGAAGCCAAACAGGGAATTTATTAGCTCGCATAACCAAATGGTCCAGTGTGGAGGCATCTTTATGTTCTGCTTGCCTCAGCGGCTCTTCTTGACTCCCTTCTCAGACAGCTCTCCCACTGTGGTCCCAAGACAATGTCAGAACTCCTGGATCTATGTGAATCCTGTTCTTGAGAAGCAGGAGAAAGCAAATTGTGCTTCTCTGATTGCTCAATCCAAAGTTCTAGCATTCAGCCTCCTTGTGACAAGGGAGCACATACATGTTCACCCTTGGACGGTGGCCAGGGGTCTGGGATATACTGATTGTTTCTCTCTAGAACTGGAGGTGGGCTTCATCCCACCCAAATGGCACACCTAAGAAGGGCGTCCTGGGTAGCAGTAAGAGGGATGTGGATGCTGGGAAGTTGACCAGTAAGTATCCATCACAACCACATAACATACAGACGTGGCCTCTCCTTCACGTCTGACAAGGGTGGGGATGTCCTTTCACACCCTGGGTGGGCCAGGTCTGATCAGAGGACTCAGCTTTTGTGTTCCTTAGGCTCAGACCTGTAATCCCAGAAGGAAGTTTATGAGGCCTCCTACTCAATCACACACTTCCTTCCTCCCAGGCCTGAGCACACATAATGGAGCTGTAAGCCACTTGCTTTCAATGGAGGTTTTCAGTCCGTGTCCCAAAGTGGGTGTGTGTTGGTGCCTGGAAGCCTGACTTTAGAACTATCTTGAGCATGTAGGGCAGAAGGTATCAAACACAAATGGCTGGACAGAGTTCTGGAGCAGAAACAGGCAGCTCGGGGGTAGACATGCCTTTTACATGCACATAATCAGAGCTCTGCCCATGTGGGTTAAAAATAGTGCCGGACTTTGGGGGCAGCTTTTCTATAGCGCATCTAGACTCTTGTCTAGACACATCTGATCTGAACACTTGAAAGGCCTTGGGGCTATGGAAAACTGCAGCATGTATGATCTGTCTACAGGTGGCAGGTGCTACACAGCTCTAGCAGATTAATGCCATGTGACACCCAAGGCCTTATGTTGCCAGATCATCAACTTTTTCAAAAAAGCCAGGAATCCTTTTTATTATGTATAATCTCTTGATTTTTAAATGTTGGCAAGTCATATTTTCAAAAACCATAAAGTGTGTCATTTTGTAGCCTCTGACTTACAGTGTAGTTGTGGATCCCTATTGGAGGGCTAGTTGTTATTTTGTTAATCCTCACCCAAGGATATTTTTCCATTGATTTTTAAAAATATATTTTTATTGATTTCAGAGAGGAAGGGACAGGGATAGAAACATAAATGATGAGAGAGAATCACTGACCACCTGCCTCCTGCACGCTCACACTGAGGATTAAGCCTGCAACTTAACCTCTTCAACTTGATCTCTTCATTCTCAAGGACCAGCCTATTGTAGGCACTCAATTAATGCTTATTGAATAAATAATGTGCCCTGACTGGGAATTGAACCCTGACCTCCCGGTTCATAGGTTGACGCTCAACCACTGAGCCATGCCAGTTGGGCTCCATTGATTTTTAGAGAGAGTGGCAGGGAGGGGGAGAGGCAGTCAAGGCATGAACGGAAGGCAATCCATCAATGTTTCTCCCTCACATCAATGTTTCTCTCTCTCTCTCTCTCTCTCTCTCTCTCTCTCTCTCTCTCTCCTCTCCCCCTCTCCCCCTCTCCCCCTTTCCCCCTCTCCCTCCTTCCCTCTCTCACTTCAATAATCATATCTTGGGTGAAGATTTAAAAAATAACATTGCACGTTGAAAAAAGTTAGTAATTGTTTTTTACTATTATTATGAAAGAGACTTTGTATCCCATAAATGTCATAGACTTGGGACGTTTGCCTTCACCACTAGACTGTGAGCTCCTTGAGAATAAGGATTTTATTTGATTGATCTCTTCATTCTCAAGGACCAGCCTATTGTATGCACTCAATTAATGCTTGTGGAAAAAATAAATGAATAAATAAGCAGGCACTTGGTTGTATTAGTTGAACAAATTAACATATATACTGTGGAAATTCAAGGAGTCTGAAGGTCTCCTAATGAACAGATAGAACAAAACTTTAAGGTTAAGCTAGAGACCAAGCCAATATGAACTACCATGGCATTTTAAAAAATCCACATTATTTTAGGAGAACAGAAAGAAATTAGCAGCCAGTATGCAGAATTAAGAATTATGAGTAATTATATCACTAAGAAAAAAGGCGTTGAATGGTGTTGAAAAGGTGTAGTAACATCCATCCTTTTGCCCTAAAACCTTCCAAATTGGCAACTCATTTTAAAAAATTGATACCTGCGGTTTTTACTAACTGTGTAGTCACTTAAGGTTAAATGACTTTTCTATGAACTGATTTTAATCAACCTACTGGGCATGATGCCACAAAATTTTCTTGGTGACTAAATGTAAAACGATAGTATCTCTTTCCTCTTTTTATTTTAATCTAGCCTCCATCTTTTCAATCCTCAAGCATATGTTTAAAATAAATTTTTATTGAATAAATAACATTATAGGAAAATAACAGAATTTCTTCCTCTTGGCCTAGCAACTTCCAGTTTTTTTGATGACTTCTTCCAATCTTTACTAACACGTAGATGGCTTTACAGAGTTGTAAACCAATGAATATATGCAATATGTGTTTAT